>JAXQQM020069090.1:0-76759 GCA_034641835.2 Pinus albicaulis | reverse complement strand
TGAAAAAGATGACTGTCTTGTAATCAGTTATGTAGATCAGCAAACAGATAATTTTTTCCTTCACAAAGATGATAAGGCTGTCATGTTTGATAATCTTGAAGATAGTTCTCTGTTTAAAAATGACCTAGATCATGAAGTTGAGGAATATATGCCAGAAATTCTCATGGTCAAGGAACCTACAGCTAACACTCAGATGGCAGATTTGTGCATTTCTATCCCTCAGAGATCAATTGTCCTTTCAGATCAGAATGAAGTAGATACTAGTATTTTTGCAGCTGGATCTCCAGATAAGCCAGTGCTTCAGGATTTTCAAGATCCCTTCAGCATTCTTCTGCAAGTATTAGAAAGGATAAATGTTGCCTGGTTTATTGTCATGAGCTTTGGTTTCAGTGATTGTGTTGAGTTGCATACAGGTTCATCATTCTGCCTGCTCAAGGAGAATAAGAGCAGAAATTTGGGGTGCAGCCATTTGCTGGATTGGTTGCATTGGAAAGCTAATTATACATGATTATACATATCACATCAGTATGCAGGGGGTTGCCATCAGGGTTTTGAAATTTTGATGGATTGCTGCCCTTTTCAGAAATTTTTTGTTTAATTCAGTCATTTCAGTTTGCATTAAGTCAGTTTGAGTCGATTTTCCAGTTGAGTTATCAGTCTTTAGTTTGTTTGTCAGAATAATGATTCCATAGCCCAATGGAAGGAGGCACTGTCTGCTCTCCCAAAGCTCTGCGGTTCTTGGCACCTCCAAGAGGCGGCAGCTGCCATCCCCATTGGAGCCAATGTTAGACTCCGTCTTATGTCAGTATGAGATTGATTTCTTCTTCAGAATTGTGAAATTGATTCTTCTTCAAAAACCCTGTTTTGAAGAAGAAATCATTAAATGTGTTTTTTAGAATATGTATCAAATTCTCCAGCTCTTCAGAAGGCAGCAGCTCAGCTCCTATCTCTGCAAAAGCACAAACAAAAGAAAACAAAACATCATCAGCAATCATGTCCATTTGTTTGATCTGGTCTAGAAGCTGTCTTTTTACAGTTGTCGTTTGGTTATACAGCTCTCCATACATTTGGTTGCTCAGATCTGGTTACTTAGTCAAGGAATCACTAGAATGAAAGGCATGCTTTAATCTCTTGACAAGCATAGGCCTACGGGTTTGTTGCCTAGCCTTCAGCAATGTATATAAGGAGGTGGATTCCTCTAGGCAATCGCAATCATATTCTAACTTCTGCAAACCAATTATTGCTTGACTTCACAACAATACTGGACTACTTGACTCCATGTTCAATGTACATAGAAGAGATTTCATACAACACCAGCTTCTGCAAAGCATATTCTCTGCAATTCCAGTTTGGACAGAGAGTTCATAGCAAAGGCAATCACTCTACTTGTAGAAATCATGGACCTCATGGACGTTGCAGATCCGGATGCTGTTCGTGGAGTTCGTGGTTCACCAATTCTCAAGGCAGAGATCGGATTAGTGAAGTTGGAGGCCGAAGTCAAGTTTTGAAGGCCATGTGCAAGGTTTCATAGTTCTGGACTGGTTTTGGAGCTCAAGCGACCCACTTGGGCGCGAGCGACCCACCTGGGTAGAGCGACCCACTTGGGTGATTTCCGCAGTGTGAAGTTACAACGCGAGCGACCCACCTGGGCCGAGCGACCCACACAGAGGTGAGCGACCCACTCGCCAACAAAATTCAGAAAAGACGTGTTGAGCGCCCGGTTTCGTATGAAATTGGCTCCCTCGACTTGCGTGATAGTTTTTATGACACTGAAACAGAGCCATGTCATTATGGTATAGCATGTTGAGATATTTTGCTATGCTTTGAGCCAAAATGATGGCACTGAATGGAGGCAGCGCATACAAGCAGAAGCAGAACATTTTATTGATGTTTCTTCTCTTTCTTCTGATGTAATTGCAAGAAAGATTGCTGAAGATAAGATTCAGATTCTTGTTAATTTGAATGGATACACGAAGGGTGCTCGAAATGAAATATTTGCGATGCAACCAGCTCCTATACAAGTATCGTACATGGGATTTCCTGGAACCACTGGTGCTAAGTACATTCATTATTTGGTGACAGATGAGTTTGTCTCTCCAATGCGGTTTGCACATCTATATTCGGAAACGATTGTTCATATGCCACATTGTTATTTTGTTAATGATTATAAACAGAAAAATCGAGATGTCTTGGATCCTAATTGCCAACATAAACGTTCAGATTATGGTTTGCCAGAAGATAAATTTTTGTTTGCGTGCTTTAATCAGTTGTACAAAATGGATCCGAATATCTTCATTTCATGGTGCAATATTCTGAAACGTGTACTAAATAGTGCCTTGTGGCTTCTAAGGTTTCCTGCAGCCGGAGAGAATCGGTTGCGAGCATTTGCTGCTACCCAGGGCGTCCGACCTGATCAAATTATTTTCACTGACGTGGCTGCAAAACATGAACATATTCGTCGTAGTGCTTTGACAGATCTTTTCCTTGATACACCCTTATGCAATGCTCATACCACTGGAACTGATATTCTCTGGGCTGGTCTACCTATGATCACTTTTCCGCTCGAGAAGATGGCCACATGTGTTGCTGGATCTCTGTGTTTGGCAACAGGTTTGGGAGAAGAGTTAGAACAAGGGGCGACATCATTCTTCAGATCCTTGCTGTATATACTTCTGAACATAGAAAATATGGAATGTGAACAGCTATCTACAGGGGAGTCCATTTTTGGAGACATATGGGAACTATTTTGGAGTTTGAAACTGAAGGACAAAATTAGAATGAAGATATCAACCACAACAGAAAAATAGGAACCGATCTTCTATTTAAAACTTCAGTTAATGATCTGCGCTCCAGTTTGTATCTTTGAATTGGCCAGCATAGATTTTCAAATGGTAAAAGTAACGTGGCAATAAAAGTCAAAAGCCAAATTTAGATACAAATAAATATCTCAGCAAAGAAATCGAATTGGTTAGTCTATTTTGGGTTTACAAGCTGCACTCCAGAACGTTTAGCTATAGGTTCTACAAATTCATTGTAAAGCTGCTTCTTTTAAGAGCAAACTTTTCTTATTTTAGGATTTTAGGTGAAACTGCTCCTTCCTTTCATCGATCAGTTATCACCTCTCATAGTTTTATTTATACATTGTAAATCAATTGTAGGGAGAGAAGATAGTTCTGAGAGTTGATGTAGGAGAAAATTAGAGCTTTATTGTACAGTCTTAGACAGAGATTTTAATGAAGAAATACAGCTCTGTTTTTTTAGATTCTTGTGGCTTGAAATTTAGCAAATGTTTTTCCTTTTGTTTCATATGTCATCGTTATGTTCACAGTTCATTAATCGCCATTTCAATATTGAATTTTTCTAAGTGAGAAAGGCAGAATTCAATTTATTTGCTCTGTCTTGAGGAAGTATTCATAGTTAATGTTTTCTTCTGTTCGACAAGGATCCATCTTCTATGCCCTTGTGGACTTCTAAGAAGTCTTGTCATTCCGTTATATCTCAATTTAATTGCTAAGCTTCATGCTTACCTTGCCTCAGGAGATAATTTGCGTTCTTTATTTAATCTCTTCGCTCTTATTGCCTTTATTTCAAAGACAAACTTTAAAACCCCATCATATATTTAAAAACCCCTTTCATCACTTTACTAGCCTAAAATCAATATCGTTGTTTATTTAGGGTCATCCCCAGATCCCATTGGACATCTTTCATCGAGTTGGCCCCGAGAGAGCCCTTCTCCCCGTCCTCGAGGGCTAGTTACGAGGCCGAGCTTGGTTTGGATGTTGCCTCGAACTCCGCCTTCTTCACTCGAGGCGTACCCGAGCGCTATCAGCGAAACTCCATGCACAATTTCGAGTGTTTTGGTTTTTTTGGCTTCAAGAGTGTTAGAATTTTCCATCAAACCTCTCCACTAATCTCTTATTGAACTTTACAAGAAGAAATATTGGAATTTTTCAAATGGAAATGACTCAAAATCCACCAAGAATAGGCCTTACCTTCAAAGTGCAAATGTTAACCGATGGCTTCATCTTTCAGAAACTCGTGCCGCCGCAAGTAGGTGTGTAACTACCTACTCAAGCTCTAGCCGAACATGTTGGTGATCCATAAAAACACATAGAGAAACCTATCCATGTCATGTGCCGCCTTCTCCTCTCCACCTCGATCTTGAAAAACTCTTGGAAAGTGATATGATCTCTAAACTTCTCGCCTTTGAGGACTCATACTCTGTGATAAAATTTCTTGGCAGATTTCATCTCTCTCACATATCTAGACATTTTATCATAACAGGCATAGGGGTGTAGCCACGTTCACACTGCCATGTGCAAATCTAGATTTGTCTTTAGATCCAACTCCTTCCGGAGATTCCATCTCCCTCTTCTCATTTTCGAGATATTCTTTGCTCCTATGCATAGATTTAGGAAGAATCTCCTCAGAGCCTCTCCTCCTTCTTTCCTCCACATAATGGAGTCTTCTTCTCCGTACATATTCTCTTCTCCTTCTTCTCGATAGCATAATGGCCGAGATCCACAAAGTTGAGCCAATATTATGCTCGATACCACCGTAATATCCCAAAATGGGGAATGCAAGCAGCGTACAAGTTAACAATACCGGAGTAGGCGAAGTGAGAAATTATCTCAAAAAATGTGTTTAGAAACAAGAGAAATACTCTAAATGAATGAAATGAGAAGAAAAAAGGAGCTCTTCTACATCATCTCATGAAGAAGAGCTACAACCCTCTATTATGCATAGTGCAACAAAATGTCCGTATCTATCATGAGAGAGATGAAATCTCTTGGGTAATTTTCCTGAAGAGTATGAGTCTCAAACTGAGAAGTTTAGAGATCATATCACTTTCCAAGAGTTTTTCAAGATCAAGGTGGAGAGGAGTAGGCAGCATGTGATGGATAGATTTTTCTCATCTACTTTTGATGGATCACCAACATGTTCAACCGTAGCCAGTAGAGGAGCTACAACCCATTTATGGGCTGCCGGCACCAAGTTTATGAAGATGGTTTACTCGTGAGGTGCAAAGGCATACACTTTAAAGGTAAGGCCTACGTTTATGATTTTTGAGTCATTTTCATTGAAAAATGCCAGACATTTTTCCTCTTCTTATGCAAAGTTCACTAAGAGATTAGTGGAGAGGCTCGATGGAAGACATTCTAAAACACCTTGGGGAGAGCCAAACAAACCAAAACACCTGAAAACTTGTGCATGGGTTGGAAGAACTTTCTAAAACTTAAATCTCACATCTTGCATAACACCTCGACAGAGTGTAAGATTCTATCTCATATCTTTGATAAGAGGGCACAGCAGGTTCTTCAAAGAGGATCCCTCTTATTAAGGTGTGACTCCCATTCATATCAAGAGGAAGAGAAGGATGGGGGAAAGAAAGACCGTCAGCATCTAGAGAATATCCGGCCCCTCATGTAGAGGAAGGGAGGAGCACACACCCACCAGGAGGAATTCTCAGGTCATTGCAAGATATTCCCCAGATCTCACATATGGAAGACAAAGTACAATCAATTAAGAATTATTTTGAGATAATACCTAGAAAGGATACAGAGGAAGGTCATCATCATTTGATGAGGAGAATACACCCCAATCTATTTGAGAAAGTTAGTGCAAAGAAGAGGTCAGAATCTGTTTATTGGGACACATCCCAAAATGGGAGTCAATGTTGCATAAGCACAATACTAGAGTAGAAGAGAAATTAGCTCAAAAAAATGTTAAGCTGCCATGGCCATCAAATGAATGAAAAACAACAACAAAAAGGATCTCTTCTACATCCTCCCAAGTGGGGAAAAATGCAAAGAATTTGACCCTAAAAACGTTATTCCTAGGAAATTACGATACAACAAGGGAAAATAAAACTTAGGTTCCTTACAATATATATATTTACTTATATATGAAAGGAAATTAGAAAAAAATCCCCTTTCGTTGCTAAAAACTAGATTCCCGACCTCAAATCAACTTAAAAATGTCCAAAGGCTGTATGACTTAAGCTATGCAAGAATTTCTGAAGCAAATGATAGCGTTATTTTCCGAGGTTTCGAAAAATAGGATATAAAATCATAGATATGGAACTTATTGAACAATATGCTAATAAAATAGAGATATGGCCTCCTTAATACATTATAAAGATAACCCAACATATTTCGAAAGCTTAAGTACAAAAAGAGCGTATATGAATATTTAGTTTCTTAAAATAATGTATTTTGACTACAAAATAACATAAACATAAATACTTGAATAATACAATATCGTGATGATAATCCCTTCTTCTAGCTTTCCTAGAGAAGGGTTGGCCCTTTCCCCAGAAACTAGCCTGCCAAAAGCAAGGGATTAAACCCTGGCCAGTTGCAACTCTATGGAAAATTATGAAGTTCATGCAAGGGACTCACAACAGAGGAGATGAGGAATACTTTGGCCAACTTCCAAGATGTGAATGAGTTCAAAAATCTTCCTACCGATCTCTTAAGAGAAGGAAGTGCTCCCTCATCGAGAAACAAGATTCCTGAAGTGGTATTATTAATACCTGCATCGCAACACTTCGCAACACAACACTATTCTCTATAGAAATAATGTTGTAGATGAAGAATTATGCTTGGAATCAAGCCTATGTTTTTGCAGAAATATAGTGAAATACTTCCCAAGATGCCTCTCAAGGGAGCAGTTGGGATTCCCGATCGGGAACAATCTTGCAGCAACAAGACAACAACCCCTCGCTAAATAAAAGAGGAAGCAGCTGGTACAGCAACAATATCAAATGATAATCTCAAACATGATTTGAAATGGCTGCCATCCTCTTCTTAAGTAGAATTCTTAGTTTCTATGTCCTCGGGCCCCACTAATTAGGTCACTTTCCATGAGGTTCACCTTCCCTCCAAAACCGCGTTATTCTTTAATTAATCTCCACTCCTCTTAACAACGTTGTTTCGACTTGGTCAAAGTTTACCGAATAAACATGATCCAAAACAATGTTCACACATCGAGGAGATTTACCAGCTTCTACAAAGGTCTCTTTTCACACTTAATGTGTTTTTATTGGCCGTCACAGACTTATGGGCCTCTCACCCACTTATTCACCGACCTAGTGATCAACAATTATAATATTCCATTTAGCTTCGAAGGCTAAATTTTTGGAATATTACAACAATGGGTGATTCCTCTATATCAATCGTATGAAGGATGCCATCTCACTTCTTTATCACCGAGATTTCCTCTCGTACCGAAACAACCTAAGTTTTTCCTTTGATGCCACCGCTTGGCATCTTCGTCACTCTCTTGCTTTCCCCGTCACGTCACTTGTTTTTGTTTGTTTCCTCGACACCTTGGGACCCCTGTTTTACAAGTGATGAAGTTAAGCCGCAACAAGAAATCGTACTTTCATTCTATCTTCAACTCGTTTCCTTGGTTTCAACTTTACAAACCTCTTCACTTTTGCAACCACAGTCGACTAGACTCACTAGTGTTGAAGGGAGTTCCTTTAGGTTTAGGTTTCTAGTCAGTTAGGTTCTTAATTCAAAACCATTCATAAACAAAAAAGAAGACCAATCCATGCTTATTTTCTAAAGTTCATTTAACACCAATAACTTTATCAAACCATGGTGAAACAAAAATGTTTCACAACCATTAGACTTGGCTTGTACTTTATCATATATTTCTGGGCAAGGCTCCCATGCAAGCAGAAGGGAAAATCTGGGGTTGATATCATACCTCGGGTGAAATGTGTTAAGTAGCTTGAAATGATAAATATAAACTTTATGGTACCGCCTTACATGTAGTAAAGCATTCGAATGTTGAACAATAGCTTGGGCATAGGTGTCTTTGATACAACTTCTGTGTATTTCATCGTTCGGTGTCCATATCCGCATACCAAAGCTCATGAATTCCTCGCATGGTTCCATGTCAAACTTAAAAAGCTTTAAAACCAAGTCTCTTTCCCCTGGTATTTCCGTCATATAAGCAATGATCTTAGGAGTAACTAGCACATTTAACATCCCCAAAATTAGTAAAGGGTTCCATCAAGTGTAAGGAAAATTATTTAGATACTGAAAGTGTGGCAACTCCCCGCAACTTTTCACAAAATCTGAGACAACCTACCTTGCTAAAATCCTCCATCACCGTTTCTCGATATTTTCAATTATAGCCTTCACATTTTCGTGTCTACATTTCAAGAAATGTCCCTCCCCTCTCGTGGACTTTCTTTCTCCTCTACCATGTTTCTAGAAACCTGGCTACTTTCGAATGTGTGAAACAACCTTCGTCAGAGAATATTGGAACAACCCTGCTTGAGAATATTGGAACACAACCTTTGCATAGAAAAAACCTGAAGCAGTTTCTCGACAAATTTTCCGCAGCTTAGACACTTGTATGGAAGCAAATGAAAACGAGAATGACCAACTAGTAAGAATTTGAATTTAGCAAAATAATCTCACTAAATTATGCTTCATTCATGCCCTAATATGACAATTATGACCGTAAGATAGGTAAGTACATTGTATCTAATCCTAAATCGACTCACCATACCCCTATCCTATCATTCCCCAATGGATTTTGACATATTTTGGCTTAATCGACAAGATGCTTAAGAAAATGTGGTTTCGTAGTGCCCATAATGTATTTTCGTAGTTTTTGCTACTAAATTATCAACATTTTCAGAGTACAATCCTTTTAAATGTTGGCTCATTTAAACAGAGATTCTTGCCACCGTAAATTTAACCCAAAACCTTATGGAATGACCCCTAAATGGAAAATGAGTATCTGATCATGGAATGGACCTCTAAAGACTTTATTTGAAGTCAATGGTGACCTTTAAACTTATAAAAACTCTAACCTAACCTAAACCAAAACTCTAAAAAATGACTTTCAAACCCATTTTGAGACCATGATAAAAATGTAGCTGACAAAATGATTTTTTGAAAATTTTCAAGTGATAACATAATTCCACTTGGGATAGTGTGCCCCTATGGTACACTAAGAACCGCAGTTCAAAGTGTCGCTATCCATTTTCATCAAAACAGTAAAACTTGAAATTTTAAGCTTCCTCCTCAAGCTCTAGTGGCCTTCACTCACAGGCTCAAGCTCGCTATTTCAAACTTGTCATTATTAGGGCAGAAAACTCATAAAATGGAATATGTATAGTGACATGAACAATCAATCGCATTTTAGGAAGAATAATTCTTCAAAACCTACCAATATAGGTCAAAGATCCGATTTTCCATCCATCTCTCGCATGTAAGTATTGTTTCCATGAAAAGCTACTATCTTGAAAGGACTCCTTTCCATAAGTTCTCAAACTTACCATGTTTTCCTTTTCTCTTCAATTTTGGCCTCCCATTTCAACACTTCATCTTGAATTTGGAAAACTTTCTTCTTGATATTTTTATCAAATGTCCTTCGATTCTATTTTGAGATTTTCGATTGCCGTTATAAACCTCATTCCTCTTTCGCATCTATCAAATTCGATTAATTCTCCTCTGACTACATGGTTCTTCCTTTCTAGCCTCGAATCAACTTCATGACAGTACCCCTAGTGATGTAGGAAAAATAGCCTCAACGCCATATACCAATTCATATGGTGTTCCAATCGAACTCTTTTCGTGCATATTCTATCAAATTTCACATAAGGCATATTTCAAAGGGCCTTCAAATGGAGAGCTTTCTCTTATACTCTCTCGCAACACCTTTTTAATGATCCTCACAAGACTTTAATATTAGAAGACTCAAAGAAGACCATTCATGATATATGCAAGAGAATTCCCAAGAGTAAAATATGATATTACGTATAAAATCGATTATCTTCTTAGACTTAAATGTCCGTGCATTATCGATTAGTGATATTGATGGGGCAACTAAACCCAGACAAGATATTATTTTCTAAAGAAATAAATAATCATATAATCATTTTCTTGCCTATTTGGGATTGATTCAATCCATTTGGTGAAGTAATCGCTGTCAGAAGAATCTAGAAATGGCGTCGTCCCGATGACGATGGATATATCTCCCCACAAAATCTGCCCCCCACCGCCGAAATGGTGCTTCTACATGTATAGGCATCAAAGGTAAAGGAACAAGCTTCTTCTTACCCTTGAAAATCCGGCATTCATGGCAGGAAGCAATCCTTCAGACATATTTAAACATGGTAGGCCAATAATATCCCGCTCTAAAACTCGTTCTTTGTCGCCTTCCAATAATGGTGACCTACACAATCTCCTTTGTGGAACTCCTTAATTATTTAATGTTCTCCTCGCAAAACAATTCAGCAAAATTCCATTAAGATTATCCTTCCAAAAACAAGATTATGTCAAATACATAAAATATCTCAAAGATTTCCAGGTTTAACAAACGCTACTTTGGACTTCGTTAGATCAAATAGGCAGTTTATCAGGTCAGAGGGCTAAAACAACCCCCGGTACCAATCAAGTGATTGTATTTTTCTTTCAATAGAACTAGTTCCTCTTTCATCATCCGAAATTTCCGATATTTCTACGATGAAATTTATGTCAAGACAACAATCTTAATCGTTACCATCAACTTTTCTAGGCCTTTCACTTTCAATTAATTTTGTTTACGACCCCTATATATCACTATAGCAATTTGCTAACTTTTCCCTCTTACCATCGTATCACTTGAGTGGAGTGATGTCTTTTGCCAACAATATTAGGAGAAAAACTTTCACAACATGAGAATGCAAAATATAAATTCTAAAATCTCGATAGCCTTAACCAAGGCATAGGTCAGTTTCTTAGCATATTATGTCAAATTTCTAATTGGCTAATGTACTAAATAAAGAAATTGGTCGTCAATACTTTGTTGTCCCTTTTGTAGCAAAACTCCAACGATAGTATTCTCTCATGCAAAAGTAAAAACCAAAAATTCATTTGAGAAATTGGATTGATCAATATCTACAGCCAGGTGAGTGCCCTTATTTTCTCACAACCGTCTTACTTCTTACTTTCCACTTAATATCAACTCCTTCTTCAACATCCTTGTATATGTCCTCACACCTTCAACAAAATTAGGAATAAATCGCCTTAGAAAATTTATCTTTCCAAGGAAGATTGAATCTCCTTCCTACTTCTCGTTAAATGCACCTTCCGAATTCGTATCGAATTCTCGCTTGGATCAATCTTAATCCCATCTTTAGAAATGATATGTCCAAGTAATTTACCCGAATTTAAAGAAAACACTTTTGGTGGGATTTGTGAGAGATGCCAAACCTTCTACACTTCAACAGACTCTTTCCAGTGTTTCCCCAAGTGATCTTATTCCCTCTCGAGAAGACCGTTATGTCATCAAGATAAAAAACCACCATCTGTCTCTCTTCGTAAAATGCAATTTCCATCGTCTTCCGAAAGGTAGCTCCCGCATTCATGAGACCAATGGCATCTAGCGTACATGAAATTCTGCCCACGAAGTAAGAAAGGCTATTTTTTCCGATCATTAGGATGTACAAGAACTGACATAACTCAAACCATCAAGCCGCTAGACATTCTCTCGAGAACACCAAACAATAGTTTGCAAAATTTATCCATCTTCGGGAGGGGGATAATTGTCCTTCAGTAGGATGCTTTATTCAAATTTATGAAGTCAATACATATTCCGATTTCTCCACTCTTTTTCTTAACTCGAACCAAATTCGCAAGCCAATTTGAAAATCGATTGGGACAAGATTTTAACATCAAAGAGATTTTTGACCTCCTTCTCAATCAATGCAGCATGAGAAGTGGATTGATTCTCCTCAACTTCGCTTGAAGGGCTTTTCATTTTCTTTTATGGGAATTGTATGCCGAATAATGGTGATCATATTCTTCAAATCAAGAATTCCAAGCAAATACATCTATGAATCTCTTCACTATTTCCTTCAACATACTTAAACTTCATATCACCGAAAGAAACTTTGAAAGTTTAATCATTTGGGCATAGATATTGTACCAAGGTTACAACCTTCAACTTCTTCATCATCACTTCAGGACTTGGGGGATTTAAAAACATCATTCCGATCAAAATGTGCTTTTCTAGAGGTATAAGTCCCTCTGCATGGAATTGTTCTTTAGTCGTTAAAACTTCGAATTCCCTTTAGATTCAAACAACATATTTTTCTGATCTACTCGTATATTTTCAAATTCTTCTTCTTTCATCTCAATAAAGTTCTTCATTTGTTGATCATCCTCAAAAACTTCAAGCCAATGAGTAATGTTATCGGGGATAGTCGGTCTATGGTGAATCTCAACTTCATATTTTTTCTCGTGGAATGCATAGAATAATGAAAATACCGCAGACATCAAGGGAATCAACAATGGGGTTTTTTTCTCTAGTTTTGACCATGAATGTATAGGCTTGAAAGTTTTCTAACATGTCCAAAACCAAGTTCCTATATGCTCTCATCCTCAGATCTTTTGTTTTATAAACACCTTCAACGTGTTTAATGACTATTGAATTTGAGTCTCCTAAAAACAAAAAAAATTTGAGAATTCATTCTTTTCAAACTTCTAGACTCCAAAAATCAAGGATTCAGTACTACCATGTTGTTCTAGCAATCAAAGTTCAGCTTTATAGAAAGAACTTACTCTCATCACTTGGATTTTTAACTAAATCCCTATTCCCGCTCCTTCTCTCGTTGATCCATCAAAGTGCAATGACCACCAACCTTCCACCTCCTTATCGTCAAGACTTTCTGACCGTTTGCTGATTTTAGACTCGCTGAATTTCAAATTTGATTTTCCCCCTCGCTTTCTTTTCCTTCTCGCTTCACTAGTCAACTCATTGAAAGAGCATGTGTAATGTGTTCGCATCAAGAGCATAAATTGGAAAATTTTAGTTTGTCTACTATCCACCATGTGTACCATCCTCGTCTCTCGATATAATCTCTTTTTCACCAAAACAAGAATGGTATCATAAGTAAGATCCATTTGAATTGTACCTTTAATTTTGTCGCCCATGATCTTGACAATAGAATGCCAAACTTTCGTGGAATGTTCAATACTACGATGTCCATGACTACAAGCCTAGTAGAAACCAGTTGGGAACAACAACAACATCCTTCATTAAACCAATGCATTGAACTTCTTTCGAATCGAAAGAAAACAAGTCTTTATATGAAGTCTAGTTATTTCTAACCCGTTCTTTCCATGATTACTTTGGGCATAAGATTGTGAGAGGCCCCCGAATCTAACATAGCATTATGCAATGCTGTCGTGAATGCTAAGGCTCACCTAAAAAGGGAGGGACCTCCTACTTTTGTTCATCTTCTATTCTTCGACCCAACATAAGGTTGGATGATCTTATAACACATTCAAGGTATCAAGAACTCCTGCTGTGAATTTAACATTTTAACAATTCAGTTTATATTCATGTGTACCCTTGAGAATCTCACCAAAAGGGACCGATATTTTAATCTTAAAAATTTCATTCTCAAAGTTGAAAACAGGAAACAAAATTTTCTGGGCCTTCTTTTCGATAGGGAGAAAATGTTCTGTGTATATTTCTTACCTTCTCCGTAACCCCTGGGAGCATCCTTCTTGCCATAAAAAACCTTACGTGTATCCCTTCTTCTTTAGGGCCGTGTTTTGTTTGCAATGATAGGCACATTCCTATTTCCGAGATACATTGCTTCTACATCTTGAAAATAACATGTCGATACCCCTTTAGATAGTCCGATGTTTCTCCTTCATGATTGTTTTGATCTGATTGACTGCTCTTTATTCAAGAAAATTTCACATTTCCTCATCAAAACAAAGGAATATACCTCGTGAACTTCGTATCACCTTCTTCATCAATAAAAACTCTTCCGTTGGAATGGAGGTTCCGGAGGATCGTGCTACTAATTTCTCGTTTCTTTCATCGTCTGGCTGATTTCCAGGTCTTTGAACAGGTTCTAAATTGAGGGTTCTGTACAGTATGATCAAGTATTCCCAAGGGCTAATCTATCCATCAACTTTTCCATGGTTTTCATCATTAAATCCACTATTCCGAGAGGTAGAGGAGGAAGGCTTTCTTCTTCTTTCAACTTAGTCTTACCCATTTTCGACTTCGTCGCTATCAAATTAACCTCCACCTTCACCCATCACTTGCATTTCACAAGTGTAGGGGATTCTCTTCTCTCAAGAAGATAGAAAACCTCATATTAAAAGCTTCAATGTACCTCATTTGAGCTAAGGCTTCCGGTGGTTTCAAATGAGAAAGAATAGAATCTAACGCTTTATTAAAACTTTTAAAAATTTTAAACAAAATCATCGCTTTCTCTTCAAATTACTATACTCGGTGAGGGCTTGTACTAGATTAGTTCTATTTCCCCATTTTCTTCCGAGAAAAACATCTTCATACTCATTCAATTATGAAATACTTCTAGGAGTAAGGGCTTTATACCACTTTCTAACCTCACCAATAAAACTTCAGCAAACAAATTAGCTTAACATCTTCATCATCAACCTCCTCCCCGTTTATAAAATCATTAAATTGATCTACATGCTCCTATGTTGTAATGTCTTCATCACTTCCCCAAGTTTTTATTCTAAGCAGACACTTTCTAGGAGACTGGCGTAAGATAGCCGTAAGAACAAGAGGGGCAATATCTTAGCAGTGGCAGCAGGGAGGAGTGTACATTTCCGCCACTGCTAAAGGGACTTGGGGAGTATCTTTAGGGATGGCGTAAATAGAGGATGAAAAATGAAGCAGGAGAGGGCTATTTGGTCTCTATGGTTCACCGATAATTGAACTGACTCAAGGGGAAAACCGGCCTTAATTTTCAACAATACTGGGTGCATTAAGCTCTTGAATTTATCTAAAGACTCTTTTTACAAAATAACTTTAAGTAACAACTTCCAAAACTCTTTTTCTTCATGTGTTAATAGAGTCGAGGTATCACCCTCTTTATGCAAGTCTAAGATAATTTCAATTAATTTCACTTTCGATCTAAAAACCTCCCTAAATTTTATCATCAACTCTTTTATCTTCGTGGACTTCCTTAAAAATTTCAGGACAAGGATTTTGAATGCGATGGAGTACTTGATATTTCGTAAATGCCTTACCGCTCGGAAATGGTATTTGGATTGTCCACGATGGTAGGTGGATCCGGGCTTCAGATTACTCCTCGTGTATCTCCTTCCTCGAATCCACCTTTAATCATATAAACTTTAAATAGAGTCACCAAGGTAAAGTGCACTTCGAAAATCTTCTACTGCAGCCACTTTCTTAAGTTCAACTTCAAAATATCGGGAAAGTATAATCTTCTAATTTGCGTACACACCGTGCTATCAAGAAATTAGACCTCATAGGCCGCCAATAAAATCAATCTTATGTAACTATTTCAAACCAATATTTTGATCGAGGCTTAGCTTCCTCAACCCGAGAGGGCTCTCTCAAAGGGTTAATGATTTTTGGATAGAAATATAGATGGCTAACTCTACGTGTATTGCGTATAATGATAGAAATTTGTTGTAACCATATTAGCAAGTGCACATTTGGGTTTATGGAGTCATAATAGCTTCATTAAAAACAAAACAATCTACTCGCATGGAAGTCAAGGCATAATGCAGTTCTACTAGAGATACACATGTGAAACTATAAAACACACAATGCTTTGTCTATGAAGAAAGTCAAAGCATCAATGATGAATTTCGAGTAACATAAGCAAACACCAAGTATGATAGGATAGTAAAATGATGCTATTGAACAAAAACACACTAAAACTTTTATGAATCTTGAGTTGGCTATGAAAAACTCTATTAAATAAAAACCAGCCACTTACAATAAACACAAACATTTTTGCTAAAAAAATTTCCAACCCTTAGAATTTTGAATTATTCATCTTTATAGATCAGTTTACAATATAGGATAAACTTGGTGCTCAACGAGAGATACATTGAATTCCTACTATTCGACACCTTCCTAACCATATAACATGGTATTTATTACAAAATGACAACAGAACCTAATGAACAAATTTATTACAAATAGGACTCAAACTCTTTAATCCCCACCATAATAACCTTATATAAACTAGATTACATCATTTTCTTTGAGCTATATTTCCATAAGGTCGAATCCATATGAAAATCTCCAACACTTTATGACCTTAGAACATCTCCCAAACCAGGAAACTCGGTCTCCGTTGTGCTTAGGATTCTCTTGTGTTTCGAGACACTCTACCACTATGAACCCATGACTTCGAGGGTTATTTTATGTCAAGAACTGAAATAACATATGCCCAAAATCATCCTTAAGTTCCAGCTATACAAAATCACCATAAAACTGTCTAAAAATAGTAAAAATAAACTCGCGCTACGAAAACATGGCCAGAAGGCAGCTCTTTTTAACCCATTTTCCTTCAAAATTTTGGTTTCTTTCCTCAGGGTTATCTTCATATTCACTTAACACAACTTCCCTATCAATTTCAGGTCATAATACACACATTTTCCCTCCAAAATTTATAAGAAATGGTGAAAAAAGATGTTACAAATGGGGCTCGTAGCGCTTTTCACCTCAGACCGCTTTTCGCGCTACGAAATCGTCGTAGTGGAGTATTTTTGTCCAAATTTCTTCAAAATTCAAAAACAAAAAATATACCAAAAAACTTCAGAATACCATCGGTTTAATCAAACAAATAGTCATATGAACTAAAACCCAAATTTCAAGAGATTTATTCTTCATTTTCCTTGATTTAACCTTTGGACTTTTAATAATTTTTCATTCTCGCACCTTTGTTTTTGTTCATCTTGAGTCAGTTTCAATGAGTCTAAATCCTCCACTTGGTTTCTTACTCTTCTATTACCGGCTCTATGAGTATTGATCACTCTAACAAATTTTTCTCTTTTCATGGTTAAAATGTCCATGTAAAAAAAAATTTCGCATCGCTTGGAATCTTAGACCTAGAACCAGCTGACCTTCCCAAAGTGCCTTCACTCTAGATCGAGGTTTATGTGGTGTAGTTTTTCGTATGTAAAACTCAGAATATCTACGTAGTCATTTGTCTACGTTCGAGTCTAAATCAAGACTCATCATATGAATAAACCCGTCAAGAAGAAAGAAGACTGTGGTTAATAAATATGAGGAGAAAGAAAAGTGAAAAGGCCGACTAACTCTTAATAATCGTAAATTAATTAATGTATTATTTCATATTTTATTTATATTAATTACATTTTTAATGCAAAGTTGATAATTAAGATATTTATAATTATGGTTTATTTAAGTTACTTATATAAAATTAGAATTGTATGTTAATATTAATTTTTTGAGATACGATAATATATATTATATCATGAATAATACTTATCCCTATCGATTATATGGGTCTATTCACTATTATTTTAATAAAGTGATTTTTTCTTTTTATTAATAATAATATATATTTTAATTTATAATTATTTCATTTTTAAGGAGTGATATTTAAATTATAATTATGGTTTACTTAAGTTATTTATATAAAATTAGAATTGTATGTTAATACTAAAATTTTTGATAATATATATTATAATAAGAATAATAGATTATAATTATTGATCATATGGCTCAATACCATTATTTTATTAAAGTAATTATATTAATTTTTTTTTATCTTTATTAATGCTAAAAAAGGGGTGGAGGTTTGTTAATAATTAAGGGTTTGGAATAAAACCAAGGGCCTTCACTCTATTAAACTCGTTTTTTCAATGCTTCGTGCTTTCCGGCCCTCTTTTTCATCATCGCAATCTCTTTGGTTTCATAGCTTCAATCTCTTCTCAAGATGTTGGACACCGTCATGTGTCCTTTTCCTTCATTGTCTTCGTCGGTTGCATGCTCCACTAATATGATGAGGGAGATCAACCACCTCTTTAGGGACTATTATTTCTCAATGCTTTCTTGGACCTCCTTGCCTTCCTTGAGCTTCTTAGCATGCCTAGTTAAAGGCTTCCTTGCTTGAAAGATAAAGGCTGCACTTTCACCTCAAACTGAAGTTTCTTAGCTGACTTAGCCTGCTTGCGTGCTTCATCTACTCCAATGAAATTAGTTTGCACGGGTGATTCCTCTATATCAATCGCATGAAGGATGTCATATAATTTCTGAGTATCACCGGTTTGTCCTTCAGACGAAAACAACCGTTTTTCCTTTCATGCCATTGCTTGGCTTCTTGTCACACTCTTGCTTTCCTCGCTTGCTGGCCACTGCTTTTGTTTACCTCTTCACACCTTTTCACCTATGTTTTGCGTGTTGAGTTACAAAAAGAACTCGTGTCTTCTCTCGTCCTATCTTCAACCCGTTTCCTTAGTTTCAACTTGACAAACTTTCTGGCTTGCAACCATGTGATGATTAGACTCTTCTTTCACTACTAGTGCTGAAGGAGTTCTTTAGGTTTAGGGCTCTATTGGGGGTTAGGTTCTCCAATCCAAACCATTCATAAAAAAAAATAACACCAATCCCTGATTATTTTACAGTTCTATTTAACACCAATAAATTTATCAAACCATGGTGAAAAACAAAGATGTTTCACAACGATCGTACTTGGCTTGTACTTTATCGGTATTTTAGCAAGGCTCCTGCAAAGTAGAAGGGAAAATCTAGTGATATCATACCTATGAAATGAAAAAGTAGCTTGAAATGATAAGCAGCAACTTTATGGTACATGCCTTCACATGTAAAGTATCTTTGAATGTTGAAAAACAACTTGGAATAGGTGTCTTTGATACAAACTCTTTCTAGGTATTGCATTGTCTGTGTCCATATCCGCATACCAAAGCTCATAACCTTGCATGGTTCCATGTCAACTTAAAACCTTTAAACCAAGTATATTTCCCCCATGGTATTTATGTCACAAGCAATGATCTCGTGGAGTAACTAGCACATTTAACATCCCAACCTTAGTAGTGGTTCCACCGAAGTGTAAGGGAAAATTTCTTAGATACATGAGGTGGCAGTAACCCCCGTAACCACAAAACCGAGACAACCTACCTCGATAAAATCCTCCATCACCTGATATTCAATTATAGGCTTCACATTTTTAGGCTCATATCTTAAGCAATACTGTGGACTTTCTTCTCCTTTTCCATGTTTCTTAGAAAAAACCCGTCGCCTTCTTCTTGAATTTATGAAAATGGTCCCGCTTGATTAGGATATGAACAACCTCACTTGAGAATATTGGAATACCGCTGAGAATATTGGAACACAACCTTCGTATAGAACACCTGTGCTTATCTCTTTGACAAATTTTCTGAGTTTAGACACCAGATGGAAGCAAATGAAAATGAGAATGACCAAATTAGGAAATAATTTGAATTTAAGGTGTCATCTCAGAATCTGAAACGATGCTTCACTCATGCCCTATTATGACAATGACGACCGTAAGATTGTGTAGGCACATCGTATTTGATCCCTAATCGACTCACCATACCCCTATCCTATCATTCCCCAACGATTCTAAGATATTTGGCTTAATTGACAAGACGGTTAAGAAACCACGGTTTCGTAGCACCCACAAGGTATTTTTCTGTGACTTGTGATATGAAAGTATCAATGCTTTCGTAGCACAAACTCTCTTTTAAAACTAGCTGCCGCTATGAAACGGAGGATTCTTGCCAATTGTAGAAATTGAACCCGAAACCTTATGGAATGGACCCCTAAATGGAAAATGTGAGTACTCGATCATGAAAGAACCTACGATTTCTATTTGAATTCAATGGCGACATTTAAACTTATAAAAAACTCTAACCTACCCTAAACCAAAACCTAAAATGACTTTCAAACCCATTTTGAGACCATGATAAAAAACGTAGTCGACACAATGATGTTTTGAAAATTTTTCGATCGATAACACACTAATACACCTCATAACTATCTAGTGTACTTTCCATATCATAGGATGACAAGCTTGTTCATAGAGATGTGAAGTTTGATGAAGAGAAGGCTATGAGATGTCTCCGAGAGGGAGCTTCAATTTCATTCAAATGAGTAGATTTTAGCTCCAAAGGGAGAATCTATGGATTTTATGGAGCAACCAAAAACAAAGGATATGAGAGAGGAAGCACCCACTCATGCAGACATCCAGAGATGGAAGGAAGTCCACCGCAGAGGCCGACAAATTGGTGCATGATGCTAGAGATAATGTGGAGAACCTACATCATAAAGATAGGAAAAGAAGGTCACGCATCAGCCCACCGGATACATGGATCCACACAGAGCGTGGTGAGATCGAGCCATCCTCTGTTCGATGAAGCAGTTTAACTTAACATGCTGATTGATTCCATGGTAGAGGAATATTATTCCATTATCACAAAAAATTATTGGGAAGTTGTTCCAAGGGCTTTAGGACAAGTTAGTCGTAGGATCCAAGTGGATCTACAAGGTGAAGCAAGTAGTAAATGGGAGTGTTGAGAAAAAGGATAGATTTTTCGTCAAGGGGTTCTCTCTGTGAGGAATTTATTATGAGAGACCTGATCTAGTATCAAGGTACTCTTCAATCAGACGATTCTATAACTTTCAATATCGATGGGATGGAAGATACATCGATGGATGTATTCACAACATTCTCCTCAATGGAGGATTGAGGAAGAGGTGGTGAACATGGTAAGCAATATAAGTATTTGATACCTTTCACAGAGAGTCGCATGTGTGAAGACTAAAATGAGCACTATATGGATTGAAACAAGCACCTAGTTCGGTACACCGTGATCAACAACTATTTCACCAGTCGGGCTTCGCCTAAAGTAGCGTATGAAAACATTTACCATATTGTGTTGAAAGGTAAATATTGGATTATAGTGGCATTATATGTCGATGATTTAATTCTACTAGGTGATGAGAATATCGATGTGCTTATTTGGTAAAGAGATTTCCAAGAGAATTCGAGATGAAATACATGGTGCTCATGCATTATTTCCTTGGTTTGGAAATTTGGAAAGGAGACGAGAACTGTTTTTTCTCTCAAGGAAAGTACGAAACGCAGATATTGAAGAGTTTCACATGGACCGTAATCAAACCCATGGAGACTCCTCTTATAGGGAATTGAGGAAGGAAAGATGCCACTTCAGGTGAAGCGAGAAGCTACCATTTATAAGATAGTCAGGGTTAAATTATGTACTTTCAGGAAAACACGACCGAACATGTTATGTGGTTAAACCAAATTAGACAAGAAATGGTTAACCCAACCAAAATTTATTGAAGGAAAACCAACATGTGTTGAGATACCTCAGAGGCACCATCAGCTCATATTTGGTACATATGGATAAAGAGGGGAAATAAGCTGCATATACCACAGATGCATAAGAGGAAATGAGTCCATCGTACACGAAGAGAACATTAGGCATAATCTTAATTATTGGCTCAATAGTAGTTTCTCTGCACAACAGAAGCAAATATGAGTTTCACTCAATTCAACAAAATCATAGTACATGTATTAGCACAAGCATCTTATGAGGCTGGTCCGGATGAGGAAGATCCTCGTTGGCTATTTGGTCAGCCAGACCCCAAGTGATTTATCAGGAAAACCAGAAAGTTGTATAAAACTCTTGATGAATCTTGTTTTTCATGATAGGTCCAAGAATATCGACATCCGGTACCACCATCTCATGTATCAGAAAGTGTATGTATCATGTCACAGAGCACATCTTGCCAAAGGGACCAGATGCGTAAAATCTGCCAAGGCACTATCAAGAGGTAAAATGTGAGTTCCATAGAGGAAGGATTGGGGTATCTCATAATAAATTTCTTTAACAGAGGGAGTGTTGGAAACAAAAACAAAAAATATTATAATTAAATTTTCCTTTGTGAATTAAATTAGAAGAAAATTGTAATTCCACACATCTCACAGACACCCAGTGAGTTAAGTTAGCTGGATTTAGTCAAGTTAAGTTAATTTGAGTCAAGGGTCTAACTTGAGTCATAGCAGAGTGGCCCCTAACTTTTAGGAGCCTTGTCATGCTGATTTTGAGTTAAATCGTATTAACTAAGAATCTCGAGTTAAATTTAGTTAAACTAGTTCCAACCGACGACGACATAGTGGGAGGTCAAGTAGTGGTTGGGGCATTTTCGATCAACCGCTAAATTATAAAGCAGCCATAAATAATCACATGGTTGTATGATCTACGAGTTACCTAGTTGATATTGAGTCAAGGGCAAAGGTAATATTAGTTTTATAATCATCCAAATTATACAAGTGAGGTATGAAGTCATGAGGAAGGTCTTTGATGTAATGTACACCAAAGGAGGATTTCCCTTAATTAATAGGGATAGTTCCTAAGGAAAAACACAAGGAAATATGGAATTGGGAAAGCATAAATTTCGTTAAGTATTGGCCAAGGTTTGTCTAGAAGCAAAGGAGATATAGAGATAGTACGTGTCAAGTTAACAGAAACCATTGTAATATTTTCATATTTTCCTGCTGTAAGCAATGTACAACAATGGTTTTAGTTGTGGATTTCCCGTAGGAAATCATCAGGTAACGTGTCGACGAATTATTTCTCGTATTCTTCTTGATTTTTCAATCGTTTATTGTTTCCAAAACTCGGTAGAGTAGATTCTAGTCCATTGTTGAAAATTACAATTAGAAGTTTGAATCTACAAGAATTTCTACAACCTTTTTTCTTAATGTCTATTAATATATTTTTATTATTTAATCGAAATTTTTTGAAGTAAACATGTCAATGTTTCAGGTATATTTAAATATTATTATTAGAATTATATTGTATTATATTTTATATTATGATATAAAAATTAAAGAATTTCCATTAAAAATTATAAGGATATTCTAATTCAAAACATTTTTATTTCAATTCCTACATTTTTTCCAAGTGTTATGCAAGTAGAATTTCTTATTAGCTAGTTTCATGAAGGGATTCCATCATTCCACTTCGATGGATTTTCCTCCATTGACTTATTATGCCTCTCCTTCAAAAACGTTTAAAATAATAATAATTTATATTATATTTAATTTTTAGATATAGTATTACAATATAGTGATGACCTTTTTAACAAAGGTACCATTGAGTCATTCCTTTCAAATATTATTAGACTCTATTGGATTACATACCTACCACATGTCTAGATATTTCTTTATTAAATAATATTATTTTAAAGGGTTCAATAGGTCTACTTCTGAAGAATTATAGTATTATTATTATTATTATGTTCTATTTTTATTTTTATAATTTAATATAATATAAAATTAAATAATTTTTTGTCATATCTTCTCATGAGCAATTCAAAACCCTTTATTTTCCCCAACAAATCATTCCTACATTCTTTCCAAGTGTCACAATAATCTTACCCCACTCTATTGTGACTAATAGTGCATTAATGTTCACCACTTGTCATGAAATTTCATCTATATATATATATATATATATATATATATTAAACCCCATCTACAACACCAAGCACATTTTGAAATTAATATTCTAACTAAAGAGATTATAAAATTCTTGTTAAACACTGACTAGGAATGAAGGCTTAATAAATTGTAAATATAGGGAAAATGTTGAGATTCAACAAGATGATGAGCTTAGTGAAAAGAGTCGCCTTTCATCATGGGCTCCAGTGCTATTTTTGGTGCATGTCTATTTTTAGACTATGTCCATTTTTGTGACAATGTGTATCATATTTCGGTCAGTAGCATTAGCTCAGGGATGTAGTTAATCGGTTGGAAAACAGATGAACTGTATTTTTAGAATGTTGGGCTAAGTCTATTCATGTATCGTCGATATAAAAATAGAAGAAGCCATTGTCATCCTCTTGAAGAACAATCCAACAATAAACAACAACTTATTCTCTGGAGCACTTAGTTTTAGTGTACATATTTGGAAAATCTCCATAAGGAGGAATTACGCAATTCCTAGGGTTTACTAGTGGTTCATGCATGGAGGACTCAAATAGAATTGGAAGTGGAAAAGTTATGACAGATGCTGGAAGAGTAGTTCATGGAGTTGTTGGTCTCACTTAACTCATGCACGGAGTTAAATCCCGCTTGAGCTAGTTGTATCTACCTAACCGAATGATACACTGTTGAGAGTGGAATGAATTAATTAGTTAATTAATTCACAAATAATAACTCATTAATCAAACGAACAATACAACAGCTTAGCTACAGTTGTACATGTCAATTCCAAAGGGAGACCCATGTATATATATAGGTGAAAGGGCAAGATGGACTATTTGTCAGGACTATAGCATTTACTGATTACCCACGACACATTGGAGTTGCCAATGAGGGGATTGCGCAAGCCAAGGAAAGGGTAATTCGAATTCATTCAGATCTATTCTTCAATAGTGGATTGCTAGTTGAGGCAAATGTCAGTGAGGAAGAAATCGGGTGCATAGAGATGCAAACTTCGTATGACAACCAGTGTAATGAATCTACATTTTGTACCAGAGCTTGATTTACTAAGATTTGTATGATATTGTTACATGATCTCCATGATACATAATATACAGATATTTAATTTCAATGAAATTTTAAACAACTATGTTATGTGCGATTGTTTTTATCGCTTCATGTAAGTCATAATCGATTTTAATTTCCGCAAAAGATTATTATGGAAGCATTTTGTATTTATAAAGAAGATAAAATATCATAGATCAAGATAATTTGGATATATACATGCATGTTGTATATAATTTCTACAGCTATTCCCGAGCAAAGGTTAATTCTTATGCGAATGCAATTGTGGAGAATTGTTGAGTTTGTGTCAGGACAATTCGAATTTGCTACGTAAAATTCTCAAAAGTGTAATATGTTGCACCCAAATGTCTTCAATGGGTTGTATCGAGTATGCCCTTGATGTGAGCTCTAATTAAATATCCCGGGAAGGATAGGATGGAAGTAGCCGAAGGATAATGGACTCAAGGAGTTCATCGGCTAGCGATGTTCCTAAGCCGTGATCTAGCGATGTTGCATTACTCGACGCATGTGCAAAAGAAGATAAAGACAAGAAGAATTATGTTGAAGGTGTGAAGGACCATATTGTGTCCAACCTTCACTTGGAAAGCTACTCCATTTTAATGTGGAAGGTTTTGACATATTTTTTCCAAATCAATAGCGACTGCAGGAAGTCAAACAAAGACAAGCTCGAAAAAACAAAAATGGAGAAGGTGACAAGATTCCAAAATATCTCACGAAGTTTGTCCATCATAGGATTGTCCTGGAAGTGTGGGGATTACCGTCGATGATGGAAGACTTGGTGGATAAGCAGCTCTCCTTGGCTTTTGAAGAGTTGGCATTAGCTACGAAGACTCGTCAATGGACGAGGAAATTGCTGGGATGTGGAGATGTACTTCGTCTGGATTCGTGTAGGAGGAGATAAGGCGAGGTACCAGGATGGCTCTTCTACGAAGAATGAAGATGAAGAGAATTGTGCTTTAGCCATTTCAAAGGTATAGAAAGGGGAAGGGGAAGAAATTTGCTTCAAAATCCTACAAAGGAAAGAAGCAGATTTGTCCGGTGAAGTGTTTTGACTAGTCCACGAACATGGGCATTTCACCATCAATCGCCTACGTAAGAAGAAGAACAAGAATGGGGTTGTTGAGCCGCAGCTCGGAGGGTCCTTAGCCTCTGCATTCCCAACTTACCTTTCTTGATCGCATGCTTGGTTTCAAGCTATATGGGATCTGTGGCATTCTTATAGTGGTGCATATTTCCATATGATGGGAGACAAGGAGTTTCTCTAGTGACCGGGAGGAGAAGGAACCTCCGTATGCAGATAGAAAGATGGGTGACGATGGTCGATTTATGTTGACTAGAATTGGGACCAATACCTTGAGAGAGTCTCAGAATCATTCGAAGGATGTTATATGTTCCGTGTCCGAAGAAGAACTTAGTATCGATTGCAATGTCGGAAGACAAAGGTTAAGAGGATTTTGTTTTCGGGTGAGGAAAAGCCTCTTCTGACATAAAACAAAGGTGAAAACTAAAAATATAGGGATTCATTAAGAACTTCTCTGCTTAAGCTAGAGGCAGATGGTCGTTACCGGAATGGTGTGCGCGGTGAAGAAGGGTGGAGCTCTAGATGATGGAAAATTATGGCACGTGATATCGTCATCTTTCACCACGGCGTCGTATCGCAACATATTTCTACTAGATTTCCTAAGGTACTGCAGCCATATCGCTGGCAAGGGATGTACTATGGGGAGTTTGGGAAGACCACATTTCAAGAGAAGGGAGAACGTGCTTTGGTGATCCCGGGGAGAGAATTCACATAGACGTGTGTGGACCTTTTCTCAGCTTGCTTCAACAAAAACATCAGTATTATGTTATATTTTTCGATGACTATTTCAGATGCCGGATCTGTTTACGCAGACAAGAGCGAAACATTCTCAAAGTTTTGTGAGTTTAAAGCATTGGTGGAGAAGGAGTTGGGGAAGCAAGTGAAAGCTCTACGGAGCGATAATGATATGACTATATCTCGAGTGAATTCAAAGACTTTTATGTAAAGAAGGAACTGAAGAGAAATCATAGTGCCTCATAACCCACAAAATGCATTTTGGAGTCGTAGAGAGGAAGAATAGAAACACCGGAAGTTGCACGAGAAAAGCCGCATGACCACGGCCTGTATCGATGCACTTGTGGGTGGAAGCATGCAACCGTGGTTTATGTACGTGTTCTTGTCCTCATAGAGTACTTGGCATGAGTGACACCTAAAGAAGCTTATACCGGCAAGAAGCTTTAATATTTCTCATTTGAAGATTTTTGCTCATTTGTTTACATTCATGTGACAAAGGATGCCAAGAAGAAGTTGGAGTTGACTCATGGTGGTTGGGATATTTGGCAGCTACGTAAACACCTTACAGAATTATCATGTGTATTTTTGTACATTCGGATGACTATGGTGCGACAGGATATAAAATTAATGAGGGAAAGCCATGAAGCTTGCCGCTGGAGAGGGAGCTACACTTGCATGCAAGAGGAGAAACTTCGTCTCTAAAGATGAGCTCTCTAGATGACTGACATGTGATAGAGATTGTGAGTGGAGGGGTCCACTAATGCATAACCAAACATCGACACTAAGAGAAAGTGTACCATAGAAGCTGCAGATATTTGCTTGATATGACAAAATGTAGGAGTCCCCACATCAGCGCCGCAAACAGTAGATAATTACTCGATCGATTTATCGATAATATTAGCTCTTATGAGCAAGTGTATTGTGACAAAAGAGCCATCTTCTTTGAAGAATAGTGCAAGAGCCCACATGGGCAGAGCGTGTGGAGTATGACTCCATTGTTAGAAACAAGTACTTGGGAGATCGTTCTGCCGTTGGGTAAATCAAATTGTAGGATCAATATGATCAAAAGTAAAATAAGCTATTGATGTATTTAGCATAAGGAAAGATTCGTTGCCTCAGCTTCTCTCACAAATCGAGGCGCTACTCACTATGAAGAAACTCAGACCAAGGTACCCGCATTCTTCCAAGCAAGGACCATCCTTTCTCTCAAAGACAACATAGGTTGTCACATTCATCGCATGGATGTGAAGACTGTTCTCAATGGGATCATTGAGGAAGAGATGTACATTGAGCAACTCCGAAGGATTTTAGATCATGTGCTGAGTCACATGTGTGCAAGCTCAAAAGAGCTTAAGGCTCGGGTCAAGCAAGAACCCGTGCTCGGTACACACGATCGACAGTTTATTTTCTAATCGGACTTGGCTTCACCAAGAATGAGGCGTATGAAAACCTCGTACCAAATTGTGGGGGAGGTAAGCTTTTTAATCATTGTTATTTATGTTGATGATTTAATACTAACGAGTGATGAGCAAATCTGATACACTCATGCAAGGCATCTTGCAAAGGAGTTTGAGATGAAGGATTTGCTCCTCCTTCATTATTTCCTTGGATTGGAAATATGGCAAATGTGGGAAGGTGAACCGTTTGTGTCTCAAGGCAAGTATGCCCGGATATACCGGAGAAGTTTCTGCACGGCTACAAGCCTATCGACACTCCTCTTCCAGAAATTGGAGGAAAGAGGATACAAGACAAACAAGAGGTAGTGGATGCCACTATTTACCTAAATTTGGTGGGTTCACTCATGTATTTAGTTAATACAAGACCAAGACATATGCTATGCGGTGAACCAACTTTCACAAGTGATATTTAAGCCTACCGTTCTTTGGAAGGCAAAAGAGCATGTCCCGAGGCATCTCGGGGAACATATGAGGCATTATGGGTGGCTGCAGGATTAATGAGGTGAAGTTGCATGGCTTCACGGATGTAGACGGGCAGCAACCCAATAGACAGAAGAGCACATCGTGAGGGGTTTTCGCATCGCATCTACAACAGCTGGCAATGCCAGGAACAAAGATCCGTGGCACTTAGTTCAAAGAGAAGCACATGGCAGCAAGTCAAGCCGCATGTGAGGCTATTTGGATGAGGAAGATCCTGGTCGGTTTGTTCAGTCCACATTTAGATCCTACAAGGATATTACTGTGATCAATGAGTTGCATTAAACTCGATGAATCCTCGTGTTTCGTTTGGATACCCAACATATCGATATCGATATCATCACATTCTAAGATCGTGTGCAACGAAAGATCATGTCGTCTTAAAGACATTCCTATGGAAGATCAAGATGTAGAGATATTCCGACGAAGGCGCTACCGTATAAATTCGAATACCATAGAGGCGGTGACCAGGGTGAAGGATAATCCCTATCTTCATGGAGGGAGTGTTGAGATTCAACAAGATGATGAGCTGAGGAAAATATTTTCTTCACTTCAAGTGGGCTCAAGGCTATTTTGGCACAAGCTTATTTTTAGACTATGTCTATTTTTTAGACATGGTGATCATATTTCGTAAGTTGCAAGATGCTATTTTTGATGTATTGAGTCAATTTGGAAAAAATGTATAGAAATTCTTATAATATTGGGTGAAGTCTATTTATAGATCTTCTATCTAAAAATAGAAGTGTCGATTATTATTAGCTCTTAATAATAATCCCACCATAAAATAAAAACTTATTCTCTTGGAGCACTTAGTTTTCAAAGGCAGGCTGCATTTGGAAAATCAAGGGGCTGAAGGAATTACACAATTCTCAGGGTTTACTAGTATTCAGTAATGAGGGACTCAGTTTAGAATCAAGTGGCAAAGTTATGATAGATTTGAAGAGTACTATGAGTTGTTATTCATTTTAACTCTAAGTTTAATGGAGTTAAACCGCTGATCTAGTTGTATCTAAATAACCGAATGATACAATAGTGAGAGTGGAGGAATTAATTAGTTAATTAATTCAAAGTAACTCATTAATCAACTAAACAATACATTAACTACAAGGCATGCCAGCTCAAAGGGGAGGTCTTGGAAGGGGAGAGATAGTGAAAGGAAAGACGAACTATCTCGTTGTGACTATAGTGATGCATTGATTGCACCAATAATACGGAGTTGCCAATGAGGGATTGCATTACCAAGGTAAGGTAATTCCAATTCATTCAGAATGCCATGCCTATTTAGTAGGGATTGCGGCAGTTGAGGCAAAGGTTGCCGTGAGGTAAGAAATTGGTGCATAGAAATGCAAATTTCTGCATGATAGTGGGTATGAATCTGGGCATTGTACCGAGAGTATTTGGATGTACTAAGCTTTGTATGAGATTGTTACATGATATCCATGATACATAATATATGATAGTTGGGGGGTTTTCAGCTTCGTGCTTTCCGTTAAACAACTATTTTATGTGTGATTGCTTATCAGCTCATGTGTTTGAATGATTTTAATTTCTCGTAAAAGATTAATAAAGGGGGAAGGATTTTGTATTTAGCAAGAAGATAAAATATTGTTAGATTAGGAGAATTCCGGATATATACATGCATCTTGTATATAATTTCTGTCAAAACATGAATAGTTAGAATAGAACTGATCTTCGGATCTGGAGGATGAATCCCAAAGGGTTCTCAGATGCTGGATATAATTATACCACAATGAAACAACATCAATTTAGGAGTTATTTTATTTTGTGTGAAATATGGTATCAAAACCACCTTCTATACATTATTACTTCTCAAAGGTAACTCCTCTCGCGCCTCTCGCCGCCCCCCCCCCTCAAACCCGTCTCTCTATTTCCTTTTCTACCATCGTTTGTCAAAGTATATTTATTCCCTATGTCAAGAAAATCATCGTACCTATCCATTTCCTATTATGTGCATTATTGGTATGCTCCTTGCATCCACATTTGCCTCAAAAGTAGTGGTAGCAGCATAAGAATGAAACCAATTTTGTTCTGTTTATGAATGTGAAGGAGAAAAAATAGCTACATTTCACTATATAATTCAATCCCGCATTCTCTCCTTTCCCCCTTAAAAAATCTTAGCAAACCCTCTGTAGCCCGATATGATTCCTTGTAGAAAAGACTTACTCCATATCACTCGTATACTTATTATTTACTCGATCCCTTCCACGACTTGGTATTATTTGCATATATTGTGTGGCCCTCGTCAAGCATGAGCCCAAATCCATCATTGAAAAAGTGGGAATCGTATAAATTGATACCATCCTAGAAATGGACTTTAGTATTGAAAATATAACCTTGCGATTCTCCGTGTTTCCATAGTCATCACGCTTCTAGATCAATCCTCAGATTATTGAAGAAGATAAAAAAAATGAATACATCTGGAGTGAAATGGCTCGTAGATTGAGTTTGTGCAAGGGACATATTGCGAATAAATCCTGCCATCTTCAACATGGTAGTTATCCGTGAAAAAGGATTAATTTGTATTAAAACATACATTTATCCATCTAGTCCTCCATTCATGTTATTTTTGCTAGGTTTCTTTGTGAAGTGGAGCATTTCTCAAGGTAGCAATTTCGTATTAGTAATAAATTTTTGGTATGGATATTTGGTAATCTATAACCATATTGTTTTTTTTTTAAAGGTAAATTTAGTGATAGTTATACCTCACTATATTTTAAATATACAGAAAACAAGTTCTGTGGTTGGAATGTCCCAGCATAGCATTTTCCAGTTCCACCATTGATGCTTTTTTGATTGGTTCTGCACGGTCACATTCTGAGCACTATTTCCACCGACACACCATCAAATATTTAGAGGCTATACTGGTGATGTGTCTTTCTTATTTCATTGTTAAGTGTACTAGCAAGGAGAATCACAGAATGATCTAGAAGAGTCATAAAACTTCTTTGTCGACTTATGGAAGTCTGTATGGAGTGGGTGGTGATAGCGCACCCAACAGACCGTCCAGCGTATCAAAATAGACATTTGCCTGCAAGAAAAGGAAAACACGAATGCTTACTGTTTCATTTGTAAGGAAGAGTGGAGTTTATATTATTTCAAATTTGCAAACCATGATGAGCTTGAAATGAATTGAAATATTTATATGACCAACAACTTAAATTTTCAAAAGTGTTCTCCACATATCAGGTTCTTCAAAACTGAATTTGAAGTAGTGGACCCCGAAGCCCAAACTCAGAGATTGGTGGCACATGCGCGATGTAGTCACCAGAGTTAAAATGGACATTCCTCATAGCCTTTTTAACAGGCTTCTTCTTAACAGACCACCCGTACTACCTTGATCCTTAGAAATAATATATCAACTCCAAGTGGCTAATTTTGACACTTCCTTGTGGGATGTCTCTTGTGGCCACTTAAAACTTTGGGAATAGGAATATAACTTCTCATTCCCATAAAGAAGCAATTTTCCTTGTATAGAAGAATCAATCACAAGATTATCTTAAAGGGTTAGGCAAAAGAGAAGACATCGAATAAAGAATTAGGCATGGGGGGTAAAAAACACCAAGGATAAAGATTTGATATCCATTGCATTCATCGTGATAGAGATGGACATGATGCATCCACATGCAGACCCATTTGGGAAAATTCAAGCATGAAAAGAGGACAATAGGCAAAACACCAAATCTAGAAAAAGGTAAATACCATTCATTACATCATACAAATATTGCAATTTTAGAGTAATTAAAGATTTGTTTCATACTTCATTTGCTTCTGGAAAGATGCATGATTGCTAGATACAAAGGCAACCTACCATATGATATTCTCGAAAATAATTATTTGGGAATGTCTCAAAGACAATATCGATGGAGTGGTTTACTTTGCGTACAAGTCAAGTCTCAAGCCATCTAGACTTGGCACCATCAAGCTTAAATTGGACAATTCCTCAATTTGTTTTCATTATGCAATATACGGTATAGAACTATGGATAAAATTGTTGTCCTTTTTCAGACATTCACTATTAAGGACACTCCATTCATAGTTTGATAAAAAGTAGAGATAAGAAAATAATCAAAGAACACAAATCGTCATGACTAGAATAAATGAGGAAAAAATTACTAAATTTGCAAGTTAAACTATTTCTCGTGCATAGAAATATGTCTAAATTTTCAAGACAATGAATGTACATTTCATTCATTATTATACTATTCAATATTTGCACATCCTAGACTATGACAATATTATTTTACTGAAAGAATGGTGTTTCTTGCTTCCTTTCAACTATCCCAATGAAATTAACGACATAATTTTCGTATCCTATGAAACATAGTAAACAATTATTTCATACCCTAATACAATATGTAGAAATATCAAGTGATTCATTCCTTTATTCCTTCTAAAAATGGAAAACATATAGGATGATTCTTATCGATGATTACCCTAGAGAAGGCATGTACTGTTGAAAATCATAATATTTTGAAACTATCAGAAGTTTTCATGCATGGATTTAAAGTGATGTTGAATTTTTTTTTTTTCATAAAATGTAAACATATGGCAAATATTTCAACAGAGGACACAAGTTCTTAAAGATCAGCATAAGACGAAGAATAAAGATAAACAATAGTGAGAATGAAAGCGCTTCCTTTTAAGGAATTTATAGCACAATGTATTCATCAAGAGCATATGGAACCCAAGTAGATGGATAGAACTCTAAAATATATTTCCGTTGCATGGGAAGTCCGTAAATGACCTATCGATCAAAATTTAGAGCCATTCAAAGATATGACCCTAAAGTCAAAGTGGTGGAAGCAGATGGTTAGATACCATTTTGGTGGCATAGCTAGTTTAGTTTTATGCACAACCAAACATAAGGACCAATTTGTGTGAGATCAACCTACTACTCAAAGGAACAAGAAAACGTGGATGACAACGTGTTGGAAGCCTTTTAGCACAACCGAGAGGGGGTGAATCAATAGTGTAACTTATTAACAATTTTTTTCAATTAAAACTTAACAACTAGATCATACATATATTAACCAACAACTCAATTAATAGTATAAAATTATAAATATGGACCATATGGTCATAAAAAAAAAAAAACCATAAGTCGCAACATAGAATAAAATGCACAACGCATAAATCACACATGAGACACAAGGTATTCCGTGGAAACCCCTCTAAGAGAAAACCACCCTCATATCGGAAGTAATCGCCTCCGACCCCATTATGTCAAGAAATCACAATTACATAAATGTCCAAATCCCATCAATCATGAGAATCAACCCCATATAAAATTAACAACACCATCAACTAGGAGACCCATCTTACTGACTTCTCTAACTTGGAAGAATTTTTAATGTAATAATAAATCTGCTTAAACCTACCATCCAACAGCCACCATGATCAATGCACCTCGCTAAACTCCAATCGATCAAAAGGTCGCTTTAAGGGAGAAATTTTCCCTTCATCGATGTTGAAAAATTATTGCTCCACTCTCATTAAGTCATTGATCATCACTCTACGTGGACCCCAATTTCATTCATTTTGGCCGTTGATCCTAAGGAGGCCTCCGCTCAAATAGACTCAAATATGCAATACAATCTCCAACAACAAGACACCATCAACAAAATAATAAAAATTTCCCACAAATAACATGCTCTCAACTCCAGCAAGTAGTGGCCACAATAAACCATCAATTATGAGTAAAAATATAATCACCACCAAGAAACTATCAACCATCAACAATACCCTAAACACAATCTTTGCTACAATAGATGTAAATTTGGACTATTACGCAATCGTTTTCCTATATTCTCATTCTCGTAGCTATTAAGAATTAAGTACATTTGAAGCAATCCACATCGCAACTTGGTATGAAGCATTCCTCTTATATGCATCCTTTCCTTTTCCCACACAATCACTAAACCAACCATCACTCAACTCCAAAGTGAATAACATATAGCATGTAGGGTGAAATTCATCTTTAACTAGGAACAAGAGGGTCATATTGAAATTGCTGGAATCAACTATTTGTCAGCACCACTTGTTCAAATTAAGGTGTTCACATCCACTGAGGAATTTTCCAACCAATTATAGCATTTTCCAATTTAGGTATAAAAGATTCCAAGAATATACAAGACGAAACTCTCCTATGCATGAGGAATGCAGAATATCATTCTAAGCCATAACCACATCCACATAACTAGAAAATTTGTCAGAATCAAGATTCTCAAAAAACTACCAAATTTAGGTTGGAGCCTTCCAACAAAGAAACATAAGCTTGCATCCCCGTGGTTGGGGTAGAGCATAAGGAAAATCATAAAGGCACCCGCCTCTCGAACCTATGCCGCCTATTTATTAATATTCTCTAGCATTTTCACATGTCTCCAAACCTTTGTCGAGCCTCGTGGTTACCACCACATAGAAAAACATGTATCCCAAGTATCACTTCGAAGTTGACCTAAAGCTAGACAAAGAGCGTTGACTTCCGACTACCATCAAGTCCTTTACTCTCCCCAAACACCGCACAAGTCGAAATGCATTTGAATAGAATCTTTGGAATACACCTCTAGAAGACATCTCCATCATCATCATACATCTTCAATCACAAAAATGAGACTATCATCCTCGCTTCCTATTTAAAGCCATGAACACCACTAGCCCATGAGAAACGATCATATGATCATGAGTGTGGCATAAATGCATCATTATACAAAACTAGGTCGACATCAAATTACAACATAACCACCAAATCCAACATAACTAGCTACAATCAAGCTATAAGGAAGGTATCAATACATCACCAGTATACATAGGGTTCACATTAATAACATGAGCTAGATTCCATCATGAACACCATAGTGCCAACAATATCCCTTGACATCGATGCAAAATATACACAAAAACTGGACCATAGTCCTCTCTCACTCCATATTTTACATCAATGGGAAACGTCAACCCCATCCGATAAAAACAATAAATGAAGCAAAACATTAGAGCATTCTGGAGCATTCACACCTGAATAGTAATACCCATCAACAAGCATCCAAGCCCCTCATATCTGTTAGCCCCCTTATGAAATTTTTGACAAGCAAATAGGGGACTAAATCTTTACTAAGTCTTCAAGGAATGCATTTCCTCTGAAAACACAGTCTCCTTGAAGCCTCCATGTGTCTTTTATCCTTTGATAATTCCCCTCTGCTGATTTCCATTATAAAGCCTCTCTGCTGATGAAGAAATGCCCAAAGGCCTCTTTTTTCCCTCTTATTTCACCCCCAATTAACCTCTATTTCATCCCCCGTGTCTTCCCCTTCTTTTTCCCTTCTTACCCTTCATTTCCCCAAAATCCCCTTAAAATTCTTCCCCTAACCTTTGTTGGCCATTTTTCCCCTTCATCCCTCTATTGTTTACCTTTTGAACCCTCAAATTCCATTTAAATGGGCCAAAACCCACTTTTTGACCTTATTATAAGGCCTGGCCCCTTTCCTGCTAGCCCCTTAACCACTTCCCACACATGCCCGTGCGCTGGGACCAAGCGCTTAAGTCCCAAGCACTAATCGTAATTGGAAGTCGGGCAGGTGCACAACCCTTTGTAACAACAAAAAACCCCGATGCAATTTGTTTATAACGTTAAGTACCACGGTGCGTTCCGCGCCGTTGATCTTCCGCGGAGATCCGACGGCGGAGCGCTAATCGCAGCCTCGGCTCAATCGCAATCGCAGTGTTTTGAGTGTGCCCTCTGATCAATCGCAGGCTTTCTTCTCCGACCCCCGATTGCGATCCTCGATTCAATCCCGACCGTCCATTCTTCCCACAGATCCGACGACAGAGCGCTAATCGCAGCCCCCCGCCCAATCGCAATCGCAATATGTTGTATGCGCCCTCCAATCAATCACAAGCCTTTCACTCCGACCTCCGATTGATCGCAAGTCTTCCGCCCCGATCCCCGATCAATCGCAAACCTGTCTTTCGATCCTCCGATCGCACTGTCCCCCGATTACATCTGAGCCGTTGATCTGGCCTTCATATCTAATGGTCAGCGCTCAATTGCAAACCCCTCTCCGATCGCAATCGCAAACCGTTTCGTCCGACTCCCGATTGCGATCTCCCGATTCAATTTGGGCCGTCCATTCCCCTGCTGATCCGACGGCCATCGCACTTCCCATTTCCTCCAATCGCAAGTCTTTCTGTCTTCCCCCCGTTTAAATCTTCGCTGTCCGTTTCCCTACCGCATCCAATGACCATAATTCAATCGCATCCTGTCCACAATCGCAATCGAAACTTTTGAACTGTGTCACCCCCGGTCCCCTCCGATTGCGATCACCCGATTTCATCCTGTCTGTCCATTAGGTCAGATGATCCGATGGTTCTGGTCTAATCGCCCTCCACCTCCACTGGGTCCCACATCCATGACTCCGCACCATTGCATTTCACTCTTTTCCTTTGTATTTCCCTCAAACACTTAACCTTTGGGCTTTACTCTATGCTGTCATTTCTCCGCCATTTTCATTGTTTTTCAACTGTTCCGCCACCATCCCTCCACCTCCGCAGCATTTCCTCCACCACCATTGCCCGGGTTTTAAACGGTTTATCTCATTACGCAGATAACACAGAGAGGCCATTTCAGCCGGCCAGCGAAGCAGCAGAGACAGGATTTAAGGGGGGTTAATGACTATTGTTGATATAATAAACGTTAACCCCGCATTCAAAGGAAAGCCACCATTTGAAGACTAATGAGCGCACCAGAAATGCCATAACTGCGCTACCTAACAGCAGGACATTTTCCTCTAGAGGTACACCTTCCCACAGCGTCCTCCATGCTTCTCGAGCCCAGGAAAGTCAAGAACACTGACAGAGCTTCTTAAAAGATTGTCAGGCCGCGGTAATGAAGCATGGATGGACAGACAGACCTTTGAACCAGTGTATTTATACCAAAATGGCAGCACAGAGCTCCAGACACCAGAAAGGACTCCAAAGAAATATCAGAGGTCGATTTCGACCTGACAGAGATCTCCGAACCAGTCTTAGAGTACATTCAGCGCTGCAGAAAGCCATTAAGTGGAATGGGCTCGGCTTCATCCACCATTCTGTCTTAATGAGATTCATTAAATTGTTCACCTACTTCTGTTTCTTCCGCTTCTCCTATAATAAATCCTCAAGAACATAATGAAAAGGTTGTTTTTCAGTTGTTGGGGTCTTGCTGTTAGAGAGATTCATTCCGACTGTTAGAACAGTCTTGGGAAGGAGTAGCAGAGTAGTTGTACGTAATAGGCTGGGAGGAGAAGTCTGGACTGTATTAGCCATTGAGCTTATTGTACATGACTGGTTTTGCATCAATTAATCAAAGCACATTTCACAGGATCCTGGTCTATTACTATTGGTGATGTTTTTCTAACTTTCTTTATTACATTTTCATACTGTTCCATGTTCTTCTGGTAGGCAACAGAAGTATAACATAGGATTCACCCTTGTTAGGTGCCCTATGTTTCCTGCTCTCCCTACCTTTATGTTTTCTGCTCTATGTGCTAATATAAGAGTAAAATCATGGGTTTAACCAGTGCAGCGGATGTTATTGCCTGTTGGCTGATGTATGAACTTGGGGGTTTGCTGCTTGGATGTTTATTTGTCAAATTTACCTCTGTTTTTCCCTTGGAGTTGCTAAAGCAGACCTGGAGTTAAATGACCTCTGGTCCGATCTATAAGCAGCCTGTTAACGTTGTTGAGAGGCGCAGCAGAAGTATGTCCAAAGCGAGGTGCGGGTTAAACCGACCTACGACCCGATCTAGGCAGAAATTCAGTTGCTTTCCTTCTTTCACTTTCCCTCCTTAATGTTCCATTCCATCATCTGCCTAAAAGATCCTTTAGTGTAGATGACTTGCCCTTTGAAAGCCTTGCCTAGTTGTTGCATGTAATTTCCTTTCATGACTCCATAGCCCAATGGATGGCACTGTCTTGGCCTATCCTCTTTGCTGAAACATCCAGCTGCTTTGTTTCCTTTCCTCCCATTACTTTCTCAGTCTATGATCTCCTAACCAACCCAGCAACCAACCAACCAAATCATTTAAAATCCCTCGTGCTTCATAACTGGCCTAATATCTCATTTGAGCGTCAAAGACATATCATTCTTTGCTCTTATTGGAGAGATCCCTCTCCGGGTCCAGGAGGGCTAGATCTTAGGGCCCCAAAGTGGTTTGATGTTGTCTCATCTTTTGGTATTGCAAAATCTGCCAAAACATGGGAACCCCAACATAATGGCGACTCCGCTGGGGAACTAGACCAATCAGCCTTGATTTGGTAAACCACTGTGGTGGACAGTAAGTTGTAAATCATCCACCTGGTGACTCCACAATTCCTGAATGATAAAAAGACTCTACTGGTGATCAGCAGGCCACTGATTATCTGTGGTTTCACATAAGACTCCACTGGGAGACCAGTCGCAGTACAACATCATCCCTGCCAAATGGAATACTCTGAGTTGAGCCCCCTTGAAGAGTTTCGTTGTGGAATATCAGATATATTGGCTCAACTCAAAAGCGAAGACCTTCCAAAAGTCTTCTGTTCCAACTCAAGATTCAATGATCGACCTGAGTTGAAGAAATTTTTTTTAGAAGTGCTGGCAGAGAGGTATGAAGCTGAGCTCGAACTTTTGAAATCACAAGAGAAATCATACGAGTTCAGAGACCCCAGAGCATTCTTGGAAAGTCTCCCTCCCCCCAAAAGAGAAGAAATTCCGCTGTTGTTTGATGCGCAAGAAGAAGACGATCCGACTCCCAAGAGTCACTCTGAAGACACAGCGGAAAATGTAATAATTAAAGCAGCCCAGGATAAAGACAGCCTACCAAGCTTGGGAGGCCTAAAAGAAGAAAATGTACATCATCTGTTCATGGATCCTGTGGCAGAATACATGGAGGCCCTGATTTGCTCAAATTCTCCAGCGTTGATCCTTAGCAAGGGCCAGTTTCATCAAGAATGGTCACTACTGATGGTGACCTCGGTTTTGAAGGACCACAGGCAGAGCACCCTGTGGTTATCTCTGACACGCAGCCAGTGCTCATATCCTTTTTTGTTACTGCTTGACTGGCTACATTGGCATTATTGTATCACCTAGAACATCAGAGATTTCCAGTAGAGTAGGGTAGGTAGGAAATCTGAAATAAAGCTCAGTATGTGAGCATGTAGTTAGTTGTTTTAATTTCTGCAAAGTCCAGCAAGCCAGACAGTTTAATCCTGGCTTGACTGTGTTTCAATTTCTATCTTAGAATGTAGAGAAGAAACCTGCTAGACAGTCTAATCCTAGCAGGTAGTAGTGTAGGTAGAGAAACATATGAGACCAACAGTCTAACCTGGTCTCATGGAGTAATAAGGGTAGAAATAGAATAGGTTTATTTTTCCTGTTTGTAAAAATTGATGATGTAAAAGGGTCTGCAAGTCCAAATGCACCAAGAAGAAAAAATGATAGAACTATAGTGTGGGTAGGTAGTTGTTTGGGAGAATTTTTATTGCTGATATGATGTCTTCATGAGTTGTGGCAGCTAAAATCAAAGAATAAAAGGATGGTTCAAGCAGCAGGCATCTGGCCTACACCAAGAGATCAATTTCTGGATTCTTGACTCCTTCAAGAAGAAGCCATCCCCATGTGGAGCCACTGTTAGCCCCCCTATGAAATTTTTGACAAGAAAATAGGGGAATAAATCTTTGCTGAGTCTTCAAAGAATGCATTTCCTCTGAAAACACAGTCTCCTTGAAGCCTCCATGTGTCTTTTATCCTTTGATAATTCCCCTCTGCTGATTTCCATTATAAAGCCTCTCTGCTGATGAAGAAATGCCCAAAGGCCTCTTTTTTCCCTCTTATTTCACCCCCAATTAACCTCTATTTCATCCCCCGTGTCTTCCCCTTATTTTTCCCTTCTTACCCTTCATTTCCCCAAAATCCCCTTAAAATTCTTCCCCTAACCTTTGTTGGCCATTTTTCCCCTTCATCCCTCTATTGTTTACCTTTTGAACCCTCAAATTCCATTTAAATGGGCCAAAACCCACTTTCCGACCTTATTATAAGGCCTGGCCCCTTTCTCGCTAGCCCCTTAACCACTTCCCACACATGCCCGTGCACTTGGACCAAGCGCTTAAGTCCCAAGCGCTAATTGAAATCAGAAGTCGGGCGGGTGCACAACCCTTTGTAACAACAAAAAACCTGATGCGATTTGTTTATAACGTTAAGTCCCACGGTGCGTTCCGCGCCGTTGATCTTCCGCGGAGATCCGACGGCAGAGCGCTAATCGCAGCCTTGGCTCAATCGCAATCGCAGTGTTTTGAGTGTGCCCTCTGATCAATCACAGGCCTTCTTCTCCGACCCCCGATTGCGATCCCTGTTTCAATCCCGACCATCCATTCTTCCCGCAGATCCGACGGCGGAGTGCTAATCGTAGCCCCCCGCCCAATCGCAATCGCAATATGTTGTATGCGCCCTCCGATCAATCGCAAACCTTTCACTCCGACCTCCAATTGATCGCAAGTCTTCCGTCCCGATCCCCAATCAATCGTAAACCAGTCTTCCGATCCTCCGATCGCACTGTCCCCCGATTACATCTGAGCCGTTGATCTGGCCTTTAGATCTAACGGTCAGCGCTCAATCGCAAACCCCTCTCCGATCGAAATCACAAACCGTTTTATCCGACTCCCGATTGCGATCTCCCGATTCAATCTGGGCCGTCTGTTCCCTTGCTGATCCGACGGCCATCGCACTTCCCATTTCCTCCAATCGCAAGTCTTTCTGTCTTCCCCCCGATTAAATCTCCGCCATCCATTTCCCTACCGCATCCAACGACCATAATTCAATCGCATCCTGTCCACAATCGCAATCAGAACTTTTGAACCGTGTCACCCCCGGTCCCCTCCGATTGCGATCGCCCGATTTCATCCTGTCCGTCCATTAGGTTGGATGATCCGATGGTTCTGGTCTAATCGCCCTCCACCTCCACTGGGTCCCACATCCATGACTCCGCACCATTGCATTTCACTCTTTTCCTTTGTATTTCCCTCAAACAGTTAACCTTTGGGCTTTACTCTATGCTGTCATTTCTCCGCCATTTTCATTGTTTTTCAACTGTTCCGCCACCATCCCTCCACCTCCGCAGCATTTCCTCCACCACCACTACCCGGGTTTTAAATAGTTTATCTCATTACGCAGATAACACAGAGAGGCCATTTCAGCCAGCCAGCGAAGCAGCAGAGATAGGATTTAAGGGGGGTTAATGACTATTGTTGATATAATAAACGTTAACCCCGCATTCAAAGGAAAGGCACCGTTTGAAGACTAATGAGCACACCAGCAATGCCATAACTGCGCTACCTAACAGCAGGAAATTTTCCTCCAGAGGTACACCTTCCCACAACGTCCTCCATGCTTCTCGAGCCCAGGAAAGTCAAGAACACTGACAGAGCTTCTTAAAAGATTGTCAGGCCGCGGTAATGAAGCATGGATGGACAGACGAACCTTTGAACCAGTGCATTTATACCAAAATGGCAGCACAGAGCTCCAGACACCAGAAAGGACTCCAAAGAAATATCAGAGGTTGATTTAGACCTGACAGAGATCTCCGAACCAGTCTTAGAGTACATTCAGCACTGCAGAAAGCCATTAAGTGGAATGGGCTCGGCTTCATCCACCATTCTGTCTTAATGAGATTCATTAAATTGTTCACCTACTTCTGTTTCTTCCGCTTCTCCTATAAGAAATCCCCGAGAACATAATAAAAAGGTTGTTGTTCAGTTGTTGGGGTCTTGCTGTTAGAGAGATTCATTCCGACTGTTAGAACAGTCTTGGGAAGGAGTAGCAGAGTAGTTGTACGTAATAGGCTGGGAGGAGAAGTCTGGACTGTATTAGCCATTGAGCTTATTGTACATGACTGGTTTTGCATCAAATAATCAAAGCACATTTCACAGGATCCTGGTCTATTACTATTGGTGATGTTTTTCTAACTTTGTTTATTACATTTTCATACTGTTCCATGTTCTTCTGGTAGGCAACAAAAGTATAACATAGGATTCACCCTTGTTAGGTGCCCTATGTTTCCTGCTCTCCCTACCTTTATGTTTTCTGCTCTATGTGCTAATCTAAGAGTAAAATCACGGGTTTAACCAGTGCAGCGGATGTTATTGCCTGCTGGCTGATGTATGAACTTGGGGGTTTGCTGCTTGGATGTTTCTTTGTCAAATTTACCTCTGTTTTTCCCTTGGAGTTGCTAAAGCAGACCTGGAGTTAAATGACCTCTGGTCCAATCTATAAGCAGCCCCTTTGTCTCTTTGAGAGCTGCCTTAGAGTATGTCCAAGTAGGTCTAGAGTTAAATGACCTCTGACCTGATCTATAGGCAGAAATTCGGTTGCTTTCCTTCTTTCACTTTCCCTCCTTAATGTTCCATTCCATCATCTGCCTAAAAGATCCTTTAGTGTAGATGACTTGCCCTTTGAAAGCCTTGGCTAGTTGTTGCATGTAATTTCCTCTCATGAATCCATAGCCCAATGGATGGCACTGTCTTGGCCTATCCTCTTTGCTGAAACATCCAGCTGCTTTGTTTCCTTTCCTCCCATTACTTTCTCAGTCTATGATCTCCTAACCAACCCAACAACCAACCAACCAAATCATTTAAAATCCCTCGTGCTTCATAACTAGCCTAATATCTCATTTGAGCTTCAAAGACATATCATTCTTTGCTCTTATTGGAGAGATCCCTCCAACACCAAGAAAAAAATAAATCGATCATCATTCAGAGAAGCATATCCAACCAAACAACCTCTAGTAGAAATAATATGCAGATGAGGCATTAATAAGAAACACTAACCAACATCACACAATATGCAATAATATTCACATCAAAGCATAAACCAACATCTCCATAGCAACCACATAGAAGCAAAATCAATGACCATCATCAACTTTAATGCTCATAACATGAGGCCAATACCCCAACAATCAAAGCATAGCATGAGGCACACCATGAACACCTCCAACCGGAACATAATGGAAAAAATGGATGGCTAAAATAAAAAAGAGAAAATATATGCTCCCTCTCAACAAATTCCATCTCCAAAATTAGCTCCAACCTGCAATGAATCACTTCTGCTGCAAACAATGCTTCATTTCCACAAATAGAATCACCATATGGACTAGGACTCCATAAGACCATGATTGAATGGCATATAACATTGTACATAAATGGCTATAGAAATGACATAAGACCTCATACATAACTCTCATATGACCATAAGATGACCTCATGACTCATGACTAGATGAACCAATGATACATACAATACAAGTACATGGCTTCATGAGAATTTTACACAGATATGTCAAAAAATACATGGCCGCTATGATCATATCCTATAGACCAATGATTCAAATACATGACATACCATGACTATTACATCAACATTATCCCATACATGTGGCTATAAAATGAACATGTGACACTCCTCTATTGCATTCCTATCACCATGATGACTCAACTCATAAACGACTGGACTCTCAACCAATGTAAAATGATGAAACAATGGTAAATACATGGCCTTAATAATCTGCATATAACAGTGCATACATAGCTAGTCCATGTCTCAAGTCATCTTTGTACATAGTTGTAGCAAATATTTTAATACATGCATGTATGTACAACTTTTCAACCAACTTTCATTAGATACCATAAACATATATATGGCTGAAAAATGTATCCATTTCATTCAAGAAAACATGTATATAATTGTTGTAAATAACTAAGTGAAAAAAATGAAGAAAATTTCAAATGATGCATGCATAACTCATACCAGGAATAGATCCCCATAAGTTCAATATACCTCCAAAAAGGTAGGCTGATCCTACGAACCTGAATGAACATGAGGCTCAAATGAACTCATCAAATGCTACTGCAATAACTCATACTCAACTAGACGCCATACTGCTACCATACGACCCCCTTGAGGTTATGCACCTCTCATGAACTCTCCAGTCCTCTATGACTATGTATGATGTAACCATGGAATGCAGGAGGGGGTGCTCTTCACTACTTGAAGAATTATTTCTCCTTATTTCTCCACATGGTCTTTAGCTGCTTCTTTTCTTCCTTCACTGGCTTTCTGCTACCTATACTTTGTTTTTTCTTCTCTTGTCATTTTTTCCTTGAGTAATGGGGCAACATGTAGTTTCTTTCCATATGGCTGAAATTATAGCATATATAGCACTCCACATGGCCAAGATATGAAGAAAGAGGATCAATCTCCTGTTGCTAATGTTATATATATACCTTGTATGCAATGCGTTTCTCTTCCATTTGGTTAGATCTGCAATCAATTTCTTTATGTCCAAACATGTTATATGAATAGAAATAACCATAAAAATCATTATTGTACCTATTGGCTAATATTATTGGCTTCCGATACTGTTGCAAGCTTTGCTGATTAGATCTATCCATTTTTTTCTTGTAGTTACTTGCAACATGTCCAAACTTGTGACAACTATAACATTATATCTTATGCACAAGAGGAACAAAATGACTTTGATTCCTTTGAAATTTTACAAGTTTTCCACTATCCTCTCTTGGAGAAAAATATCTTCTAAATGTAGGTGCTCCTTGAGATTTTCTTCTTGGATGCTGCCAATTTTGTTGGTTGATTTGTTGTTGGTTTCTTTCTCTGCTACTCATGTTGTTCACATTGTTTTCTCAAGTTATTTTGGTTCAACTTTGGTGTTTTTACCTACATGCAAACTAGACTCACCCTTTTGAAATGCAAAACTAGCTTTATCCAATGGTGATCTATGGATCTCAAGAAAACTATCCAAGGCCATTGTGCTTGTTGGCTTGATGGGCCTAGACCTAGGTTCAATGTGATTGCACTTTCCAACAAAGCCCACTATTACCGACCCTTTCAGAAATGACCTGCTTGCGCAAATCAAAGTCTCACCTGAGGAAATATAGGGGGATGTTGGAACCAAGTTTCTGCATCTAGAGGGATAGAGCATCATGGATTTAGGGATTTTCCTTCTTAACAGAGCTCCGCAGGTAATATTTATCAATAATAAAATTGTTTTTCAACACGTATGTTAAACTTACTAACAGAGTGCGTGATATTACTTATTCATGCATTAAAAAAAGTAAACAACCATAAACAAGACTATGCTATTCAATTACAGATCAAAACCCTTATTTTGCATAGGTATTCATAAAAAAAAATGAAGCAAAAAAAATCAATGTAAACTCAGATCTTTCTCAACAAATCTTTCATTCATATCATATCCTTCTCATACATTCAAGTCCACCTTGCACACTTAGCTGTAGGGGTCCACACACATAAATACATGATTTCTAAGGTACCTGTGCACACAACTGCAATAGCCTTTTCTCTAACCCAATACACATAATCCGAATTAAAAAAATCTTACATCCAAATGCATCTCATTAGATCTATCATTTAAGATTTTCCTTTGACCTCTATCTAGAATCGCTATTTAGCTTTGGAATTTACAATACCAAGGTCCAAAACCATGGGAGGATTCCAAAGTTCAAAAAATAATCCCATCACATTACATAATAAGGGGCTTTGACCCACCCCAAAGCCCCTAATCCTCAAAATAGACTCTGTGTTGTGCGTTATGCTCCTCGATCTACAGAGCATTTCTGTGTTTCTTACTTTGCGGGTCTCCCATCTCCAACATGCCCCCAACACAAAACTATGACTCATCCCGAGTCAGAAAGGTGGTGCGCCTACTATCTTCCCCTTGATTCCATTTAGGAAATCCTTTAATGGTGGAATTGATTTGGTGCACTATTTCTCAAATTCAGTGATTTCTCTGGCAACGTCTTTGTGAAATTATTAGCTGCCTTATGCTCAATTCCCTTTTGCGCCACGCATAGAGTATTCATATTCTGTTCTATTTTGGGAGAGATGACTTGCTTCAACTTCCCATGGCTTTAACCTGGATGCAAGTAGCTACTCCTTCCTGTGCAGTGCATTGAATTTCTCTCGTAAATATTTATCCTCTTTGAGATGGGTACGCCTTGCATTGGTGCTAAGGTCTTTGCGGTGACCTTAATATGATCCAGTTGTTCAATTTTCTCGTGCACTTCGTCTTCGATATTATGTACTTGAGGGTCCTCTTGTAGTGAGGGCCATACATCCATAAATTCTCCAAAGACATTCACACACTCCTGTATGCGGGACTCAATATGTTCGATGGTCGCTTTCAGATCTTCTAAGCGCTGCTCTCAGATTTATGGTGAAGTAGCAAAATGCAATTTCATTTGCAAATCGATGATTTTCATCTAAATTTCCATGTGTAATTCATCAAATTTGGCCTTATATTCCTTAACTCCGGTGAAAATCTTGGCCACTTTCTCTTCTGGCACACCTACAGCCTGAATATGGAGCTCTGGGAGCTTGCTGCAAGCTTTAGAGATAAACTCCTCTAGCTTTTGTCTTTATGTTTCCTTAGTCATGCGCTCTTGGACAACAAGTTTATTTTACTTATCCATGCTCTGAATTTCATTATTGACATCCTGAATAATCATGAGGTGTGCTGTTCGTGGATCTTCAACTCTTCATCGACGCCCTGATGGAATTCATGCAAAGCTTGCAATGGCATCACAACAAGGTTCAACATCATGTTCTGCTAAAGGGTTGCCTGCTTCATCTATTCTACCATGCATAAAATTAGTGTGCCTGCAGGGATAGGCACCACACTGGTATTAGAGGTCAGCGCCAATTCATGCATAGCTGTGCTTGTCCTGGCCTATGCCCCGCTTGGTGGAATCACACTCACTTGTAAACCGCTCGCCTGACTCACACTCACCTGAATTGCGCTTGCCTAGACCTAAAATTCCTGAAAAGCTTTATGGATATCTTCTAACACTTTCTTATATTGCTCTCCGATGTTGCCTAATAAATCCTCGGTGACTTTCCGCACAATTTATCCTATCTCATCAATGTCTCCCTTAGTAAGGACCATTTCTGTTAGGCTAGCGGACTTGTCAAATTTGACCTTATTACTTATGCCGCCATTTTGTGGTTGTCCTCACTTGGTGGTAAAAGGGGAGGAGGAATCATATGGATCTGTGTTGAGGTCACTGCCAATAATATCATCCCCTCCAGTCTCCAAAGTCTCTTCTTTAGTGTCCTTTCTAGTCACAGATGTGATTTTTGTGTCCTTCTTTCCTATTCGCTTAGTGGGGTTCTCCCCACTCATTCCTACGTGCTCTATGCCATTATGAAGCATAGTTAACCAATTTCTCAACCAGTGGTTGTTGATGACTTCCAAATATTCTTCTTTGACCAGGTATGACAGCTCGTACCAGACCGCAACGAGGTCCTGCTTCACCTGTATGTGTATGTGATGGAATTTTGATTTGAACTCCATGACCTATTGATAGTGATCCACAATTCTTGGTTATAACCAGGGGTTTTGGTTAATCAATGTGCGTGAACTCATATCAAATCCTATCGAGAAAATTTTATTGGCCATAACCCTCGATGGATTTGTCGAAACCATAGTGAAGCATATTTGGCTGCTTTGCATAGATCGGGGCCCACAATGTTGAACTGCGCTTCCTTAGGCTCTCTCCATTCCATAATGCAATGAGAAGCAAGTTCCATGCGCAGTGTAACTAATTTCCCTCTTCTTGAGCTACTCTACAATGAACAAGGAATTATGTACATAAATATCCTGCCCAGTTATGTACAACTCCATTGGTGCACTTCGTAGCTAAGGCTATTACAGGCGCAAAAGCCTCCTCTCTGTGGATTTTCCTCATAATTTTTCACGTAATAATGTGTGCGATGAAGCGCACATTTCTATCTAAAATGGAGTTAATTAAATAACCTCTGGTTCCCTTCGTCAGATCGTAGTTGTTCTTCATCTTACCTGCAAGATGCTTGTCTTGGATTTTTCCCACAAAAGCCTCCGCGAGGTTCAACCCAAGATAGGGAAGTGCCATAATTATCCTTATGAGCACCTCGGTAATGGGGATCTTCTTCCCTAGCCATAAACAATCATCATCCACTAAGGCCAACAATTGGCACACACATATAGTTTTTATAGGACTTCACTTGAAGTGCGAGACATATAACATGTTGAGTATCCCTGCCTGTTGGATACCCTTCACCCATTTCATCTGATCTAATATTGTCACTTCGCCATCATAGGCCTGTGGGCACATGATGCAAGAGCATCAGACCACCCTTAATTAAATTGAAATTAAACGATGTGGAAGGTGAAAACGTGGACAACCATTTGTAAATGGGGGCTAATTTCTGTGAAACAAAGCTAAAATTATGGAAGCGATATGTTTCTAGAAGAATTGATTTATTGTAATTATCTGTCATGTAATAAAACATAGAGATTCTAGGGGTTAGTTGAGCGAGTTGTGGGAGAAAAACTCGTGGATCTTAGATGATCCACTCCTTTGTTATTCCTTTATAAAGGAAGTATGTATTGTACGATTGAAAGGGGCGAACACAATGTAGCTTGAGAGCAAAGGTGTGGTTCAGGCCATAGTGGCCTTAGCCTATATTCGAGCTCAGAAAATAATGAAATGTGTGTGTTTTTATGTATCCAGGAATAATCTGGATTTTGTAGTATCTTTGTTATTCTATTTTGACTTATTAATATATATGTGTTCTTTCTGTTAATTGATAAGTTATGTGTGTAAGAGTGCAGAGAATGATGTTCCTATGAACTTCGCCATAGAACAAAGTTATGGCAGAACATGGATTATTGAAACATGAATTCTGTCAATAGGAATCAGAGAAAAGGAAGAACAAAAAAGAGATGGACGTATGAGCACACATCGCCATCGTCAAGTTTTATGTTTATGCGTTAAGGACTTCGCAAGTTAAACAAAATATCTTACGATGTGATGAAGAGAAGAGCCACGTGTCATCATAGCAATCCATGCACATATCGCACATCACATGTGACATGGGTTAACACTTAATGGAAGACACGTAAATGTGAAAAATGCCGAAGCAAGATAAGGTTTGAGCTATGAAGATGCGATGTGACATAGTCATTGCAATGCTTCGCATCGACATTATTATTGGTTACGACTAGAGGAATTTGTGAAAAGCCGCGACATGCGATATCATATGTTCTCTGATCTACGACACATATATATTGCTTGGGAGTGATTTACAATATGTAAAAGGGTTAATATTAAGATGAAGTGACCGTTGTTGAATGCTTTCGTATGTATGTGGGCCCATAACCCACAGGTCCACGGTAATATTTAAATATGCAGTTTCATGCTGCATCAAGTGGTATCAGAGCAGGGAAATATTTCCTGCGAGAAAAAGTAGTGTGCAAAGGAGGTGAAAATTTATTGACGATGGGTAAGCTTGTGGTTTTTATATTTTGTGGAAGTAGCAGCCGAAGAAGGTGAGAATATTTGCAATGGCCTAGAGCAAGAAGTGCTCAAATGATTCCAGAGGAAAGAACCAGAGAAAGTGTCAAAAGACTGAGCTCAAAGGAGAGAAGCTTAGTGAGGCAAGTGTAGCAGGGAGGACTTGCTACTCTAGAGGTTTTTTTACAGCTCACAAATGCTGTTATGGAAATATCATAAAGGAAATTCCACCGAGGATGTAGGTAGAATTTCTGAAGAGCAGGACTTGGTACTGATAGCAAGTAGCAGACTTGTTACAAAGATGAAGAAGCCATATGACCAGGAGGTCATAAAATTTTTGTACCTTGGGAGTCTGATGCAGGAGCATCGGACCACCCTTAATTAAATTGAAATTAAAAGTTGCGGAAGGTGAAAACGTGGACAAATGTTTATAAATGGGGGCTAATTTTTGTGAAACAAAGCTAAAATGATGGAAGCGATATATCTCTAGAAGAACTAATTTATTGTAATTATCTGCCATGTAATAAAATAGAGAGATTCCAGGAGTTAGTTGAGCGACTTGTGGGAGAAAAACACGTGGATCTTAGATGATCCACTCCTTTGTAATTCCTTTATAAAGGAAGTCTGTATTATATGATTGAACGGGGCAAACACAATGTAGTCTGATAACAAAGGTGTGATTCAGGCCGTAGTGGCCTTAGCCTGTATTTGAGCTCGGAAAATAATGAAATGTGTGTGTTTTTAAGTATCCAGGAATAATCTATATTTTGTAGTATCTTTGTATTATATTTTGACTTCTTAATATATATGTGCATTTTTTCTGTTAATTGATAAGTCATGTGTGTAAGATTGCAGAGAACGAAGTTCCTATGAACTTTTCCATAGAAAAAAGCTATGGCAGAACATGGATTATTGAAACATGAATTTTGTCAATGGGAATCAGAGTAAAGGAAGAACAACGAGAGATGGATGGATGAGTGCACATCGCCATCGACAAGCTTGATTTTTATGTGTTAAGGAATTCACAAGTTAAACAAAATATCCTGCGATGCGATGAAGAGAAGAGCCACATGTCAGCATAGTGATCTGTGCGCATATCGCACATCGCATGCGACATGGGTTAACACTTAATGGCATAAACATAAATGTGCGAAATGCCGAAGCAAGGTAAGGTTTGACTTACGAAGATGTGATGTGACATCATCATCACAATGCTTCATATCAACATTATTATTGGTTATGGCTAGAGGTATTTGTGAAAATCCATGACATGCGATATCGTATGTTCTCCGATCTATGATGTATATATATATTTCTTAGGAACAATTTACAATATGTAAAATGGTTAAAATTAAGATGAAGTGACAATTTTTGAATTCTTCCATATGTATGCGGGCCCATAACCCACAGGTCCATAGTAATATTTAAATACGCAATTTCATGCTGCATCAGCACAGATATCTACTAGGATCAAACGTGGTTATTTTCTCCGATAATTAAAATCCCAATCTCCCATTCTTAGCTGAGGAAATTTAGATAGTAAGTCTCCTTCAGCTGACACCTCATCCATAATCAACAACATAAACACCTTGTACTTTACTGCGTCGGGGTCCTTTACCGACTTCTTAGCCTCCGACTTCTAGGGTGGAATATATGGAGGCAACCTAGAGTTAGGTTTGACCTCCTCATCATCAATTTCTTCTAGGGCTTCTTCTTCTTCATCATCATCTAATATCATCTACATGGAATTTTCCTGTCAGTATTCAACCCCCTTACTCTATTGTTCCTTCAAGAGTTTCTTCCGGGGTGATTCCCTTAACAGTGGTTTCTTCAGCTTTGAGGATGGAGCCGCACCTGTGGTTGTCTTCTTTCTGGGTGACCTCAGCCCCATGGTAGTTTCAATCTCCCCATAACTCTTATCAGACATACAATAGTTTTCTTGACTCTCTTGTAGACAACAACTCTCACTTCTAACACTTAGCCTGCAAAGTGTTTGAATGGGGAGCGGGATCATTGCTTTATAGCGAATTTTGAATTCAAATCACATCATAGACTTTATATACTCCTCATAAATTCTGATTTGGTGGCAGATCCACCCAAATATTCCCACCATTAATTGCATCCCTCATGTTCCTTTTAATGACTAATTTGTTGTCCAATCAACTTTTACTATTCCAACGGTCATATTTTGGATGAACTCAGCGAAAATCACCCCCTCAGTGAAGTCCTGCCTTCCTCATTGTAGTAACCTCTAGCTGCGCCTATATTCATGTTCAATGTGTATGCGCAATCTAACAAAGACCACTATTATCAGCCCTTTCAGCAATGACCTTCTTGCGTAGATTGAAGTCTCACCCAAGGCAATATAGGGGGATGCTATAACCAGGTTTCTGCATCCAGAGGGATAGAGGATCATGGATTTAGGGATTTTAATTCTTAACAGAGCTTTGTAGGTTTGATCTATCAATAATACAACTGTTGTGCAACACATCTGTTGAACTTTCTAACAGACTGCACGATTTTACTTATTCATGAATTTAACAAAGTAAAAAACCATAAAAAAGACTCCACTATTCAGTTATAGATCAAAAGCCCTTATTTATAATAGGTATTGATAAACAAAAAGTAAAGCAAAACACATTAATTTAAGCTCATATATTTCTCAACAAGTCTTTCATTCATATCATATCCTTCTCATACATTCAAGTCCACCCTGCGCACACAGCTGTAGGGGTCTGCGCACACAACCACATGATCTTTTTCTCTAACCCAAAACACATACTCTGAATTAAGAAAATCTTAAATCCAAATGAATATCATTATATCTATCATTTAAGATTTTCCTTTGACCTCTATCCTGACTCCATATATAGGTTTGGCATTTACAATACCATGGTCCAAAACCATGGGCGGAGTCCAACGTTCACAAAATCGTCCCATCCAATTACATAATAAGGGGATTTGACCCACCCAAAATACCCTAAGACTAAAAATATTCTCCGCACTATGCGCTCCACTCCTCGATCTACGAGGTCTTTCTATGTTGCTTACTTCGCGAGGATCTCATCTCCAACAATTCTCTTGTCCATATTTCACTGCTTTCTCAAAGGAAACACTTCAAATTCCAATCTCTCACACTCATCTTCCTTCTCTTTGTACTTATTCCTCATACCTTCTTCAATTATTTCTTCTTTTGCCAATTTATTCCTCAATCTAATTATCTTCTCCTTGAGCTTTCCCTCCTTATGATTAAAAATTTGCAATAGTTTTTCTTGATCCTTGGATGCAATTGTTAGTCTAGAAGGATCATATCTAATAACCTTAATATCATTCTAATATTCACTAGGAACTTCGACATGATAAAAATATGAATCCTCAAAATTGTAACTCAAAATAAAATCATTGGCATATATACCTTTGGTTCTTGATCTTCTAATTTTAGCACATTATTGGCTAAACCACTTTCACTAGGAAGATGATACTCTTATGGCTAAGTTTCTTCATTTTGAAGGCCTTTCTTCTTATTCTTCTTATTATTGTTCTTCTTGTTTCCATTTTTATTATTCTCTTTATTTTTGTTGGTACCATCTGCAAATAAATACTCTAGCCTATCCCACATTTCTTTAGTGTATTTCAAACCCACTAGCTTCTTCAAATCATCATCATGAATATTATTATAGATTATGCATCTGTATTGAGTTCCCTGCTACAAAATTTAGGTTCAATTGGATCCTTGCCACATCCTTCACATACTAGTCTCCAAATGTTAAATCCACAAGGCAAAAACTAATATTTAACATTTTTGGGCCATACCTTGAAATTTGCAGTAGTGAAGAAAGACTCTCCTTGAGAAGTCACTATAAAAAAAAAAATTCAAATTGCTACCAAAAAACCCCAGATATACTATCTGACAATCAAGCTACAACAAAGAGCCCTGCCATGATCAATTGTTGGTGTTATACGCCATTTTTTCGCATATAGTCAATATTCCTGCAAACCGGATCAATCCACAACCGTGAACATGTCATCATTCATACACAAATCCCTAAGCATGACCTTTCCAAATGTATGAGTTTCTGGGTATAATTGCTAAAAATTAGTGCTTTTAAGCACTAATGCACCCTACCCCTTTAGAGACCCGCGTTCAGCACTAGTTGCTTCCTTCTACACCAGCATCGATCAAAAATAGATTTCTCTTTGCTGGGGTGCATTGATTCTATAAATTCGAGAAAATTCAAAAGAATCCCAAAGCTTCCTCTTCTAGAAGTTTCGGGGCGTTGTTTTAACCATTTACATTAGATAAGAAGCTCAAATCCTATCTAATTCTACATTGGATATTTCACCTTTTATCACTTGAGATAACCCCTCTTAAGTGGATCTCAAGCCTATATTGGTAAATGGATAAGAACTCCTAAACTACCACACTCTCTTATAAATTTACTGCCATCCACAACATCTGGGTTTCCTTTTGGAGAATGATCATGCCCTCATGTTTCTACCTGGAATCTAAGGGAGTCATCATCTTCATGTGTTTGGGTGAAATTGAGATGTTATTTGTGACAAGGAAGGAAAATTCAACTTCGGGAGATCTCTACATGACCAACCACTAGTCTTGGTTGTAAGCTCTCTCCTATTTCTATTATTACAAAGATTATATTGTTTTCCTAAATTTTTGTGTTACATTTACATTCATGTATTTCAATGCCTCGCTGATTCATTGAATAGAGTAATTGAATGATTCTACATAGATGTTGTAGATCCTTGGTTTGTTCTGATTGAATGTGCAGGTCTGATTATAACGTTCAAAGCTATGGTTGGAGTTTACAATCTAGGAGGAAAGTAAATCTTGCAACAGATTCTCGGTAGGAATATTTCCCATATTTTAGTTTAACTAAGGGCAACTCTATATTATTTGCTTTTTATTGTTCTAAACCAGTCCACTAGGTCTAGGGAAGATACTTTTGTTTGCAATCGTAAATTCAGTATAACAAATTGGTGACTCCACTATGGATCATTTCCTTCCCTTAGTGGTTTCCTTTACCTTAGCAATTGTTTCACCTCTTGAAACGAACTTCACTTCCCCACTAAGACCTTGATTGACCCTAAGAAGACCCTTCTTTGAGCTTGATTTGATTTTTTGTGTCGTAATTTGGCCGAATTTGCATCATTGCTCCCCTGTTCTAGAGACAGAGTGCTCCAGTGCACCTTAGCCTTCTCTGCACCTGCACTGCAGTGCACTGGTGCCCTTTCAACACCTGCACTAATCCATATTACATGCAAACAATTTCCATTTTGTGCCTTTCTCTCTAATATACTTTTTCCAAATAGTCTTCCTTCTATCCTTGAGTATGTCTTAGTCTTTGAAAAGCCTTCACTTTGTTTTCTTTTGGTTTTTATAGCCTTTGATAAGATTTTTTTTTGAATTTTTCTTTGTTCTTGTCAATTAGGTCATTAGCAAAAATTTTCTTGGTCATTGATTGATTGAAATAATTGATATTAAAATTATCATTCTGTATAGTTTCTTTCATCAGTGATTTAATGAGCATCTTAGTTTTCATTTCATTTGGATATTAAGTGGATTGAAAATAAAAATCTCATCATTTTTCATTTTTCATTGCATTTAGGATTTTGTGTGTGAAATTGGAAATTGGAAAAATTAAATTAGGGGAATTTAATTAACAAATTTTGTTTGTTGCATCTTGTATGTTGCATTAATATTTGTTCTCTTCCCTCCTGTAGATAGATTTTCATTGAAAGGAAAATTTCATTTTGCCATGATAGATTGCATATTTAGGATATTCAGGTGAAATTCGCAGTGAACCTTGAAAATTGAAACATAATTCAAGACAAACTTTAAAATTTATTGAATCAATCTTAAGGAGAATTTGAAACATTAACACAAACATTTAGAGGTCTAGGCTGAAGATGTGTTCTGGTGTCTATAAACATAGGAGTTGTCATTTTTTTCCAGTGTTCCATTCCAGGGGTGATATCCCATTCCACGTACGTAAGTGTATCATATCTCCACATACCTCTAGGTATATTGGATGGCACTCCATGCATGAAAAGTATATGGGAATGCGCTCATCGTAAAATTATGCATTAGAAAACACTACCACGGATTTCACTTCCACGTACTATCGAGTATATTTGGAAGTCCACACTATGTTTATATCCTCACCTTAGGTAACTGATTCAGCCGCCTTGTATACTATGATACACCGAACACAAAATTCAGGGATATTTCCTGATCATACATAATCCTTGGTTCTCCAAGGTGGTATATTGCAATTCACAGTTTCTTGGTAAACCCTTTTTCCTAGATTACCCCTTTTTGATTTATTTTTTTTGTTAATTTTTGAAATTTATTAAACGAACGTGGAAGAAAAACCCCCTAAACCCTGTCATTCACTTTGGATGCAGATATTTCTTCCTCTTCTACCCGAGGAAACTCCTAGATGTCATCAAAAGAAAAAAAATATGTAGATTACTGAGTCTATTACTTCGGGAGCTACTACTTCTAGTCCTCCACTTGAAATAGATCCACCATAATCATCTTTTCCTATGAGTACTGAACCTGATATTATTTTTTCATTTGTTGGAGAGTCCAACATAGTCGAAACAAAAGAACCTGATATTTTATTACCTAAGGTTATTGAACCTGAATATATTGAATCCGAGACATTATAACCTAAGTTTATATAACTTGAGACACCTAAGTTACCTACATTTGTTACTTCATGACCTTCTTATTTTCTTCCTTTGTCTAAAACCCAACCACAATCTGTATATCTTGTACCCGACAATGAACCACTTCTAGTTGGTCTTGTGAATATTTAAGAGATTCATTAGGAATATTGTTGAACCTCCTCTCCTATTCATTTGAGAGGGACTCATCTTTACCAGGACCATCACTTTCTTTATCCTCCTACTCCATCACAAGCTCCCTTGTCTAATTCATTTCCTTTCAACTCACCCTTGAGTTTCTGTCGAAAATTATCTTTGGGATAGTTAACCATGACTCAATCTGCTATGGTTTCTAAGCCCATATCTACTAATATGACCAAGAAAAACCATGTTTCAAGTTCATCCATGTTTGTAACATCGCCATAGAAACATTTGTATGGTGGCGCATTCGTCTTTCCTAGTTACTAATCATTGTCTAGTACCTTTTCTAGTGTGACATCCATTCCATGGACCTCTTCCATGTCGTATTATTTTGGAATACCTTCTAACACTTCTTTTATGATCACTACATAATCTTCTCTTCCTCCTCCATCTCAACCAAAAATTGAGCAATAATCTAGTTCATATGTTAGTGGATATGGATACTTACAACAACCTAGTTTATCTTATGTTGGGTACCCTCCTCTTGGGGGTAGTTTCCTCCCTATTCCCCTAATATTTTAGAAGGGGGACAACCTGTTAGTGGAATATTTACATCTCCTCCTCAAATATCAAAAGTTAGTGCACAACCTCATTCGAGTCCTCCACATTCAAGAATGACTATCAATTCTTGGAAACCTACTTTGCTCGTAAAACCTGGATCAGTTGTGAATAAATTTAAAACTTCCCAACCCTTTCCATATTCATTTCAAATTCCTACTGGTCAAACTATATCTCAAATTTTTTAAACTCAATTTCATGTAATTCAACCTTTATAGGTTGCAAATTTAACTCAAACTATCTCACTAATATCTAGGGCCTCCCAAGCCCCACTTACCCAATCTCTTCAAGGTCTCTTACAATATCCACCAATTGGACAAGATATTCCTCAAATCTAGGTAGGTTAACCTATATATGGAATGGCACAGACACCAGCTAGCTAGCCTTATGTTGGGATGATGTAAAATCCCATAGGGAAATTGTATCAACTATATCAAGTTATACCTTACCAAGGTCAACAAGTACCTTACCAAGGTTAGAAAATGCCTTACCAATGTCAACAAATCCAAACCCAACTATTTCAACCTTTACAAGGTTATCCTTGAGTTGGGAAACAAGGTCATGTGTATCCCAGTTACCAGAATCCTTCCTATGCCAGAGCGCAAATACTTGTGGCTCAGGGCATCCCATCTTACCTAGGATATCCTCCACGAGACTTCAATAGACAATTTCCATTTGTAGCAACTATTGAATTTCCATATTTGACCCAACTTACCAATGATCCCATTTCCCATTCTCCTTGGTGGCTAGTTATTCCCACAAAATTTCCCAGTGATATCCCAAAATTCAATAGAAATATCAGAGAAGATCGACCTACACATGTTATGAATTATAATTTGTGGTGTTATTTGAACTCTCTCAATGATGACTCTATCCATTTATGTCTTTTCTAGTGCACAATTACAGGTACGTAAACAAAATGTTATATTGAACTACCACGAGCTTCGTTTGATAATTTCAATGCCTTAGCTACCAAATTCTTAATGCATTTTCAGCTACCCATTCAATATGAATCTAAAACTGTACTTTTAACCAATTTAAAACATTCTGATTCCTCTCACATTTCTAATCACATTCATGAGTGGTGACGTCGTTTTAATTTGGTTAAAAACTTCATTCCTAATCAATTGTTAGCTGAATGATTTATTAAGTCTCTGTTACCATCCATAACAAAAGACATCGCTAAAGGAATATTTGTGACCGAATAGCAAGTAATTTCTCATGCCCAATATCTTGGTCTTATTTATACCTAATTCGGCATGCTTTATGATAAAATACCAAATCCTCCACGACCTTCCAATATTGTTCCTCAAACTCCTATTAAAGAACCACATGCCACTGATGGAGTGATATGTTTTGATAGGCAATAGTCAGTGAGTAAACCATCTCGTTTGACTCTTGCTATGGATTCCCAAAACCCTCCTTCCACTACTCCTATGGAATCTACTTTTGAGATCAATGTCGTTCAATCCTCCAAAAGAACATATCAATAACTTAGAGGTAAGAATAAAGGCAAAGGTAAAAAGAAGAAATATAGTCCTCTGCAGGATAAGAAAAATAATCAGTCTTCTGAAGCAAAGAATAGACCTTGTTATCCATGCTTAATTTGCAATGAGGAGAATTTCAATCATGAATGTCCACATCAGGTGAAATTCAATCAGTTAATTAAGTCATCCACTGCACCTGTTATGTTGATAGATCCATTTCCGAATCAAGAGACTAATATGGTTTCTTGGAATCCCACTTCCTCTAACTCAGTTATGATGATTTCCTCCACCAAGCCAAAAAATGACATTATGGTGGCCACCAGGAATAAATACTATGATAATGTGAATCCCACGACTATTTAGGCTATTGACCAACTTGCTAGTTCTATCGCATCTTCATCAAATCCTACTCTGAACATGTTTCCTACTGAATTGACAATTAAGCCTCCCAAAGGCATTATTCATAAATTTGCATTCAACTCTCATGCAAGAGCTTCTCAAAATTATAACATAGTTGAGGATCTATCTCAAGCTCCTTTAGCTATGTCAACTCTTGAGGTGTTGCAAAATTGTCCCACCCAGAAGAAGGATTTACTTTCTTCTATTGGATGTATTGATCCCTTGGATTCCAACCTTGTAGTTTTTTAACCATGAAAGTTATATGCGTAGAATTCCAACTCAATTACCTTTCATGATTCATATTTTCATTCGAAGTAAGACCATCCATCGCTCCATTATGGATGAAGGAGCTTAAACCCGTATCATGTCACTTTCTTACTGGAAGGCCATTGGTTATCCCCAATTAAATTAGTCACCAACTAATCTAAAAGATTTTTTTGGAAGAGGATTCAAGCCTTGTGGAATTCTATATTCATTACAAGTAGAATTAGGCGGCAAGATGATGTCAGTAGAAGTTGATGTTATCGATAGAACATTGGATTATAACCTTGTACTAGGTCATATGCTATGGATGATGTTGTTTCAACACATTTTAGAATGATTATTTTCCCTCATAAGGGATTTATAATGGAGATTGATCAAATCAATTTATTTTCCACAAATTCTCAAGTTAATAGAAGAATTCCTCTTGTGGGAGAAACCCCACATCCATATCATCATGTTAGAGTGGGATTGCTTAAGGATTCTTCCCTCACGGGAACCTTTTATCTTCCTCCTCCTTTTCCTCATTCCCTTACCAACAACTCCAATCCGGTTGCTTATGTCAACATGTTGTCTTCTTGTACTATTCCATATGATCCTTGGATAGTGCTAGGTGAATCTAATATTGACACTTTTGGTAACCGCATGCCGCTCAACCCCATTGAGTTCGAATATTAAGCCATTTATTCGGCTTGTGCGATGTATTCTTCTCTCTTCTATTCGATCAATTGGGTTGATCATTCTTTATATTACAGTACATCATTTGATATGTTGTCTCATACATTTTCTACTGATGAGAACATCATGCAGATCTTCATGCTAGGTGTTGCACCATGGGACGATCATCACCATCGTTACTCCTTCCTAGATTCCTCCGAGGATAATATTATTGAACTCTATTGGCCCAATGTCATTGATATGTTTGCGAATTACTTATCCATCCATGATATTGATTCTGAGATTTTTTTTTTTTAATATTGAAGAGGCTATCCCTCTTGATATTTAAATTAAACCTGGAAGTATTGAAAACGTATATATTGGTGCATATTTCTCTCCTAAGGAGGTCAAGACTTATAAAGACCTTTTCTAGGAATTTAGAGACATTTTCTACTGTTCTTATGAATATATGCCAGGTATTGACCCAAAAATTATTGAACATAAAATCAAGACATATTTCGATGCTAAGCCAGTTTGGTAGTGCCTCCATCTAGTCCATCCCAAGAATGCTTCCACTATTAAAGTCGACGTTGAAAAAATTCTACGTGATGGTTTCATATACCCAGTAACTCTAACTGATTGGGTATCCAACATTGTTCCCATCATGAAGAAGTACAGAACAATTCGTGTGTGTGTGTGTCGATTACTGGGACATTAATCATGCTTTTCCTAAGGATAATTATCCTACCCCATTCATCGACCAAATTGTTGATGATTGTGAATCCTGTGAAACATTTTCATTTATGGATGGATTTTCCAGCTATAATCAGATCAAAATTCTTCAAGTGGACCAACATAAAACCACATTTATTTGTCCATGGGGCACATTTTCATATCAAAAACTCCCTTTTGGATTGGAAAATGTTGGGGATACATTTCATAGGGAAATGAATTATGCCTTCCATGACATCAAACACATTGTACAACTATATTTGGATGACCTACTTGCTCACTCGAAACATCGTGTTGATTGTCTGATGCATCTTAGGGCTATATTTTTACGTTGTCTGCACTATAGTATTAGGCTCAATTCACATAAGTGTGTTTTCTATGTTAGTATTGATCCACTTCTTGAGTTCGTTGTGTCAAAGCAAGGAATTCATATCTACCCATTGAAATTATAGGACATCCTAGATTAACATGCTCCTTCCTCTCTCCTTGAGTTTCAATGACTTGAAGAAAATGATAAATTTCTACTGAGATTCGTTCCCAAATATGACGAATTGAAAAAATGATTTACTCACTTATTAAAGAAAGGGGTTCCCTTCCATTCAGAAGATACTGCCCAAAATGCATTTGATGCCTTGAAAGATGTTCTGATTCAAGCATCCTAGTTGTATCCCACGGATTACTAACACGATTAATTATTGTACCTCATTTTTGTAGTTACTACCATTGCTATGGTATTGGTGTTACAGGTCAAAATACCTCCTCATCAGCTCAGAGGGGAAGACAAATATGGAAGAAGTACAAAGACCTAAATTAGACCTATTTCTGCCAGGGTAATGCACATATAGAACAGAACAAGAGCGTTATAACTCAGGCAAGCAATACATTGGCCGTGTTAGTGGCTAGGGCAACGCTCTGTTTACACTGAAGGGACACATTACCCATGTTTTAAGTTTGAATTGGGAAAAGAGCGCGGAGAAAGATTTGAATCTCCGACTTTCCCTCACAAAGGAGTCAGTGCACAAAGGAAACTGTAGAAGCACCAGTTCATTATTGGTCATTGCCATAGAAGAGTGAACTCCAAGAGAGGAAAAAGCATGGAGATAAAGGAAAAATCTAACCCTTTTCCATTCCAAACTAGTGGAAAGAGAAGGGCAACAATGGCCTTCTCCCTCTCCTATAAGAAGGAGCTGAAGGCTCTTAATTGAAGGTCGAAGGATTGCTCAATGTTCTTGTATGCTTGTGGAATAGAGAATAGTGTGACATTGTGAAGGCCAAGAGTCAAAGAGACTCCTAGAGAGTTTGTTGGCTTGGACTTCTTCACTTGATAGAGAAGAGAGATTGGGAGACTGAGGAGGGCTTGGTACAACCGATGGTTGTAATCCTCCTTCTTTCAAAATCAATAGAACTATGTTTGTTTTGTCCATTCGATGCTTAATGTTATATTGTTGTTTCAATATTTGCTTAGTATGATATGAATGGCTCAGATGTGTATAATATAGATGTTTATTATTGATTTAATTGATAGAATACTTGTTATATTAGAAATTACGTGGGTGCTTTGACTGATTGCAGGACTCAGATTTGGAGCCGGTGAAGAAGGACTCTTGCTTTGCTACGTAGTGCTCTCCAAAGGATTCTAAAGCTGTCAAAGAGGTAATTCTCTATTGTATTCCTTCAAGTTATTTCAAGCTAATATGAACATGCTCATGCCATCTTTGTGAACAACATAGCTAATCTTACTGTCTGCCTCAGGCACCGGAAAGCCCTGAGAGGGATATACGAAAACCAACCACCCAAGCAGTTTACCCTATAGCAGAATTGGCGACTCCACTGGGGAGTGTCCCCATAGTTTCCGGACTATTTTTCCCTTCATTTCTTCTCTCCTCTGTTCAGTATCCTTCCGACCATTTTTTGATGCCTAGTAGACATACCAAACGCTTGCAGAGTTCAACCCTGTTCCTGTCTAGCCAACTGAAGAGCTTTTCCCTGGTTAACACGACCTATGCAGTTTATCCAGTGCGTTATAATGTGGTCTAGGCTTAAATACAGTGCGTTATAACACTGTATTTTCTCACAGACAGAGCGTTACTCAGCCAAAAACCCTGCTGTTCACTACTGTGACTGTGTTTTAGCTGTAGAGTTTTTTGGCCACCAGTACCTTTCACAGACTGAATCCCTATGCTTGTCTGCTAAAGCTGGCATTGATTATTTGTTTCTCTTATTTAGTTAGTGTGCAAAGCATTTACTTTTTTAAAAAAGAGAAATTTTTTTTTCCCTGCATTTAGTTGAGTTTATTCTGAAAGTTTAGTTCACAGACTGTCAAAAGAGGTAGATAGAAGTCTGAATCTTGAAAGTTGAGCTGTGTTATTTACATGTTGGTGCATGGATGATTGATAAAGAAACCTCTCCTTGTAGAAACACTCTTCATTGAAGTTAATATTTAGAGCATGTTTTGCATGGTTTATTGAGTCAAAGTCTCACTATACTTCATACGTCCATTCCCCCTCCGCAAGACTAATAACAAAGTACACTAAAAACAAAGCGATAATAAAATCAATCTAATAACTCTTTTTGAGCTCACACAAACAATAGTTCAGGCTAGGATCTTGGGTTAGGAAAGTGAGAAAACTACCCAAGATTTCAAAACTTGAAAACTAGAGTCATTAACGAGTGAAATCCTGCTGCACTCACATTATTGGGACCGTTACTTTACCGGAGCTCAGTGCGAGACAACACTTGGGTGCACTAGAAGGTAGCCCACCTTCGACTGCATCCTGTGGGTGTGTTATATATTGGGGTTCCCTTCGGGGATGTCGAAACTATATCGGGGATCTAGGTATTCTGCCCATATAGCACACTGTCCTTGACCGTGGACCCCCCTGATGATGTCTGTGATTTGAGGTATCTTTAGTGGCCATACTTTTTAGGGACTTACACAAGGTGACTGGGACAGGCTGTCTTGGTACCTGAAACAGACGGACCCACTCTGTCTTCGGTCTTTAGGAGGGTACTCGTCTTCACGAGAGTGCTTACACCTATCGTCTGAGGTTCGGGCGAAGCTCTAGAGTGACCGTAACTGTACTTTCGACCAACCCTCTCTGTATGCTATTGTGAGACTGGATTTCATCACCAGTGAACGGTAGTACTCAGACAGGGCACCCTATACTGGCTGCTTGCTGATTGATTTTAGAGAGTCTTTTCTTTTTAGTAGTTGTGTGGATACTGTCATTTGAGACTTCATAATACATCACATTTTAAAATTTGTTAAAATTAAACCGGTCACCGTGGCGTCCCCTGACCCATGCCGTCTGTCTCGACGACAGCAAGGTCTACCTCCTCTCACCCTAGAGGAAAGATTGAACCTTGGTGAACCCGGGCCTTCTACAGAAGAGCAGTCTCCTCTGACTAATCTGGATTATCACATAGACCCTTATCAGCCGGAACTCCCGGAGGACCCTTTCACTGAAGGCGTTGTACCTAATTACAATCCTCCGCTCACTGATCCGTTAGGACCGGTGATAATCCAGATTCCACCGTGCCAAGATATGTCTGCGGCAACACCAACATCTATTTCTCCAACGGTATCCACAGGGTCGATACCAATGGCAACCATTCCTGGTTCGCCATCATCCTCCCCGCCGGTGGTCAGTTCTATGACATTACTGGGTAACCCCAGTAGTCAACATATGCCTACCCCCAACCCTATGGTCAACACAACTGTCAGTAGTTTACCGAACCCTTCGGCATCTACTCCTACCGTGACCACGTTGGGGACCACGGTAGCTCCTCCCACGAGCACGACTACTTCAGTGCCCTTTAACAACCCTTTCGGTTGGAACCCTCTGTTGAGTTCAAACCCCCTGGCCACTATACCAGGGGGCAGTGTTATCAGTACGCAGGTAGCAGGGAATATTTCTCTTCCTATGTAATCCTTAGGACAAATGGGACAACCCATTGTAAATACTATCCCCTTAAGTGGTTCAAACATAGGTGTAGGATCTATACCGTTGCCAAATTATGCAAGTACTAGTATGCCTCCGGGAAACTCTATTGCATCCATTTGGACTAACCAACCCCAACCTCCATCTGGAGTGGGAGGGCACTTTTACGCTGGGGGCAACCAACCATTTGCCCCTCAATACACTATGCCCTATGGACAAAAACCGTATGTTCCTACTCCTCCACCTATGGGAGGTTTTTATCAGAGTCCCACTTACCCTTCTGGTAACACATGGATGGGAGGACCCTATGGTCCCAATAGTCAGCCCATACTGCCTTGGTTAGACTCGGTGGAAAATCTACAATTGCCATTCTTGGCAGCTTTGGACATACCCGACATCCATAAGCTGACGAACGACCCCATCAACCACAACTCCCTTTGGCCTCCAATACCACATAAGATTCCTTCTGATATCCCGAAGTTCGACGGGAAGCATGGGGACGACCCGGCCGCACACATCACTACCTTCCATTTGTGGTCCATATCCAATTCCATGGTAGATGATAGTGTCCGACTTCGACTGTTTTCCCGCACCCTTACAGGCAATGCCGCCAAGTGGTACATTGAATTACCACGAGCCACCATCAATACGTTTGGCGCTTTAGCAACGGAGTTCTTAAAGAACTTTCAAATACCAATTAGAGTGGAAACCGGCACAGAATTGTTAACATCGCTGTGCCAAGACACTGCCACCCACATCTCCGACCATATTCATGAATGGAAACGTAGGAGGAGGCTTGTCAAAGCGCCAATACCGGACCATCTCTTAGCCAATTGGTTTTGCAAGTCTCTTTTACCCCATATATCTAAAGACATTGGCCTTTCTGGTGCGGTGACAGAAGATCAATGTATTCGTCGTGCCCAGCACCTGGATTTAATCTATTCACAATCTGGCACGCTTTACGATCTGCTCCCCCATGCCCCTGGTAACCCGAACCCTCCGGCTACTAAGAAAACCGGAGCTCATGCCGATGGTCTCGTTGGCGCGATCTCTCGTGTAGCCACCAATCAGTCTCAGGGGAAAACCTCCCAGCCATCCTTAGCTGCCACCGCCCCCCATCAAATGACTCCTCTCCCTTTCGCTGAGGTAAATTCGGTGCAAACCTCACAAAAACCCAACGGGAAAAATAGGAAGAATAAGAAGAAAACATCTTCTTCGGAAGAACAGTCAAATAATCAGAATAACTCTAATCAGAAAAATGTTGCTAATGAAAAAGGAAAGGATAAACCCATGAGATTTCCTTGTAAAATCTGTGCGGAGGACCACTTGACATACAAATGTCCTCGGTTGCAGGAATGCACCGATTTTATTGCTAACAAGGATTCTGGGAGAACACCTGCCATTCTTCACAATCCCTTCCCCAATCAATAGTAGCAACATCAACATATGGTTGACAATCCGCCACAACCCCACCAACGGGGCAATGGTGGTTTGTATCCTTCTGGCGAAGGACCATCTGCCATTTATGGCATCAAGAGTATTGACCTTCAAACTCGTGCCAAGTTTTATGGAACTCCTACCATAGATGCTCAGGAACCGGGAACTAGTTCCAATCCGCCGCCGCCCAACGATTTACATATCGAAAGGCCTACTTTTGAACCTGTAATTCGTCCCCCCAAAGGGACACTTCGATGCACGACTCATAATACCTCTGCACGTGCAGCCCAAAACTACAATATCGTAGAAGATTTGGCGCAAGCACCGTCAGCTATGTCTGCACTTGAAGTATTACAAACCTTTCCAGCACAAAGGAAAGCCTTTCTTTCGGCCATTGGTGGAATAGATCCCCAGGATTCCATGCTAGCAGTCTTTGATATGGAAAAGGCTAAACCTTGCCTCTCACATCAACTCGCATTCCAGGTGCAGGTTGTGTCGAAAGGGAGACCCATTCATCGCACTGTCATAGACGAAGGTGCTTCGACCTGCGTTATGTCACAAGCTTTCTGGCTGAATTTAGGTTCTCCTACTCTAACCCCGCCATCGAATTCCCTCAAAGCTTTCGATGGCCACACATTCCTACCCAAAGGATACCTTGATAGCTTTCCTATCACTCTGAGTGGGAAAACGGTAAACGTGGACGTTGAAGTCGTAGAGCGTCATCTCGACTATAATCTATTGCTCGGTCGCAGTTGGTCTTATGCTATGAATGCCATCGTGTCTTCGGTCTTCCGACTCATCCTATTTCCATTGGATGGGAGAATAGTCATGGTCGATCAGCTATCCTTCTGCACCCCTGATTATTCCACTTTACCAAGTAGCTCGGTACCCCTAATAGGAGGTGTCCCTGACTCTTACGTCAGTATCAGTTTCGGTCTTCTGAAGGCATCTTCCCTACTGGGTTGTTTTCCTCTACTGCCGCCGCAGATCCCAAACACGGTCGCAATGATATCCACCTCTTCGGATGGCTCTATCGACCCATGGATCATCCCGACACCTTCAGATATTGATTCCTATGGAGATCAGATGCCACTTTCACCGGTTGAGTTGGCTTACCAAGCCATCCAAACCGCATCTGAACCCTCCACTGAAATGGTTTCGACCACAGGTACGACCCTCTCTCCCATAACAGTTCTCTCTAAGGATCTCCTCAATGAAGTCTGGCCTACAGACGAAGCTATTCGAGAGATCATGTCATTAGAAGAATGACCTTGGGGAGAGTTCCACCATCGCGCTTCGACGATTGATTTGGAGGCGATAAAAACTGAAATCCCGTCTTTTGACCAACCTGAGATAGTTCCCTCCTCTTATACGACTCTCCACACTATCGATTCAGAAGGGAACATGGGTAATCTTTCCAAGACTCTACTCATTGATATCTCGGTCAAAACGGGTATCCTGGAAAATATTCAGATTGGAGCCGACTGCAATCCTGAGGAAATTGCGTCCTTCACATCTCTTTTTAAAGAATTCCGTGATGTCTTTTCTTGGTCTTATGACGAAATGCCCGGCATAGATCCTTCTATTGTTGAGCACGAAATCAAGACTTATGACAATGCTAAACCTATCCGGCAACGACTCAGACCTGTCCACTTGCGCAAAGCAGCCGCCATCAAGGTCGAAGTAGAAAAAATTTTAAACGCTGGCTTCATTTACCCCGTTCCCTTAACTGAATGGGTTTCCAATCCGGTTCCCGTGGATAAAAAACAAGGCACTATTCGAGTTTGCGTCGATTATCGCAATCTGAACGCCGCTTGTCCAAAAGACAACTATCCTACGCCGTTCATTGATCAAATTCTTGACGATTGTGCCGGATGTGAATCTTTTTCCTTCATGGATGGATTCTCAGGATACAACCAGATTGCCATAAAAAAATACGACCAACATAAAACTGCTTTCATCTGTCCTTGGGGCATCTTTGCGTATAAAAATCTCCCATTCGACTTGAAGAATGCTGGAGCAACTTTTCAACGAGCTATGGACTATGCCTTTCATGACATTCGACATATTGTACAGGCATACTTGGATGACCTCCCGGCTCATTCCAAGAAGCGACGAGACCACCTAGCTCATTTAAGAGAAATTTTTGCTAGGTGCAGGTTATACAATATACGTTTGAATCCTTATAAATGCGTATTTATGGTCGAGTCTGGACGATTGTTAGGGTTCATTGTTTCCAAGCACGGGATTAGGGTTGATCCTGATAAGGTAAAAGCAATTATTGAATTTCCAGCACCACAATCCATCCTTCAACTCCAAAGCTTGCAGGGGAAGGCAAACTTTTTGCGTCGTTTCATCATTAACTATGCTGAGATGACGAAAGGATTCATGCGATTATTGAAGAAAGGAACACTATACTTGTGGGATGACCAAGCTCAATGGTCATTTGATGCTTTAAAACATGCACTTGTTTCAGCCCCACTCCTTAGTGCCCCCGATTATTCACGTGACTTTCTCCTCTATCTGGCAGCATCACCATCCTCACTGGGAATGGTTTTGGTTCAAGTACACGATGAAGACAGCGAACATGTGATTTACTATTTATCAAAAGGTCTCATTGGACCTGAATTGCGTTATTCACATGTGGAGAAGCTCTCTCTGGCAGTAGTTTTCGCCGTCACCCGGCTCCGACATTATATATTGCTGCGACAGACTACGGTGATTTCTTTGGAGAATCCCATGCGACATATCTTGTCTAGACAAATTATTGGAGGGAAATATTCCAAATGGATCGTCATCCTCCAACAATTTGATTTGGTGTTCATGGCTGCCAAAGCAAAGAAATCCCTTGTCTTCGCCGAATTACTATCGGACCTTCCCAGAATCGACCCGGTAGAGGTAGCTCATGATCCATTCCCTGATGAATCTGTCTACTTGGTCGACTCTTCGGACCCCTGGTATGGAGACATCTTAGTCTACCTACAAACTCAATGCTTCCGCCCAGCTCTCACATCTGATGACCTTCGTCGTATCCGCCACCAAGCAAAGCACTACCTCGTACTAAACGATACACTATATCGTCGTGGTGTTGATACTATTCTCCGACGTTGTCTCACTATCGATGAGGCAGAACGCGTTTTGAATGATTGCCATGCAGGGGCATGTGGTGGTCATCTTTCGGGCATAGCTACTACCCAAAAAATCTTGCGCGTTGGTTACTGGTGGCCCACTTTGTTTAAATATTGCATTGCAGCAGTCCAAAAATGCCATCCATGTCAAATTTTCACAAAGAAAATGCGCGCACATCCTACCCCCCTTCACCCGGTTATCTCCGTCAGTCCTTTTGCTAAATGGGGAATTGACTTCATCACCTGCAATCCCGCTTCGGAAAATGGACACAACTACATCGTGGTTGCAGTCGATTATTTTACGAAATGGGCGGAAGCCCTTCCCATTTTTAAGGCCGACGGCGAAACTGCCGCTCTTTTCCTGTTTAATCAGGTAATCTGTAGGTTCGGCGTACCCCTATCGATTGTCACCGATCATGGATCTCACTTTCAAAATCATATGATGACCGAATTAACATCCATGCTAGGTTTATGACAAGATCAATCTTCGTCTTATTATCCTCAAGCTAATGGTCAAGTAGAAGCCGTAAATGGCGTTCTCAAAACCATGATTCGTCGATTGGTCGGAAACCATAAAACCACATGGCATCGAAAGTTATATTCTGCGTTATGGGCATACTGAACATCAGTTAAAACTGCCACAGGCTTCACACCTTTCCAACTTGATTTCGGCCTGGAGGCAGTACTTCCAATCGAGTGCGAAATCCCATCGCTCAAAATTGCCATTGAACTCCTGCCTGGCACCACCGCCACAGAAGAGCGCTTGCTCTCGCTCAATCATTTGGACGAAACTCGTCGAGATGCTACATTAGCACTCGAAGCTCACCAGCGCCGAGTTAAAGCTCAATACGACAAATCTGTCAAGCCTCGTTCTTTCCAAGAGGGCGATCTTGTTCTACTTTATGATCAAAAGCACGACCTCTTGGGGGCAGGAACACTCCAACCATTGTGGCTCGGTCCTTACATCGTTACTAAAGCCCTCTCAAAAGGTGCTTACGAACTACAGGACTGTAATGGAATTCCACTCGAGGAGCCCCGCAACGGGCTCTATCTGAAGAAGTATTTTGCCTAGTTTCACTAGGCATATGATTTGTAATTTTATGTATATAAGTTTTGCCTATTTTTATTTTGATGCTTCTGGATTATTTTTTTGGTTTAAAGTGTTTTTCTCATGTAATATTTTTCTTTCGCACAGATGTCATCACATTCGTTATCATACGTCGGGTATGCAGACGGTGCTAGTCGTCACACTAGGCACATTGCTTCAGCTGCTTGGGTTCTCTATATGCCTGAGTCGGACCTTCTTGGTTCCGGGGGGATATTCCTGGGTAACGCCACCAACAATGTGGCCGAGTACATGTCAGTGATCCAACTCCTCACGGAAGCGGCATCTCGTGACATCTCCGATTTAGTGGTCAGGTTAGACTCCCAACTCATGATTATGCAGTTAAACAATCATTACCGTGTCCGCCACCCTGTGTTGTTACGTTATTTTTTACGAGTGCGACTTTTGGAACGTCAATTTCAAACAATCACATTTGAGCACGTTCCTAGGGAATTTAATGCATTAGCTGATTCTTTGGCAAATTATGTGTTAGATTGGCATTTGTCACATTTATTGTAAAAGATTTACTCATGAGTACATATATTTTTATCACATCAAAAAATGCATAAAAATTTAAAAACACAAAATCACCAAATATATATATATATATATATATATATATATATATATATATATATGCATATGTCATGTCCAGTACACAGTAAACATCAAAAAGAAAAAATCTCCCAAAACTTGGGGTGTTTTACAAAATTTGGCTACGCTAAGCCATGCTCTGACACTAATACATCTACTCCAACAGCTAAGCCTGATGCTCATAATAGCTTACAACTACTCTAGCTATCCTCCTCAGAGGAACCGGGTATCTCTCCGGCACACCCACAGTATGCCGCTGCAAACGAACTGGAATCTCCCACATAGGAAGCGGTGGTATACCCATACTCAGACCCTCCAGGTTCCTGGAGAGTTCATGTAAAATCTGGGTATCATCATCGTCGCCGGCTTCTGCCTCCTCTACAGGTGCGCCAGCCTCGAGTAGCTGCAGTCCTCGGCGTGCATGGCGAGGGGCCCCAGCTGGACGGACAAGTGCCACATCTGTGTCAAGCAAGCAAAAGTTTCATGTAAAAACTTAATTTTCACCCCTTTTCAACAAAAAAAAATAAATTACATAAACATCCAAAAGCTAAAAACAAAAAAAAAAAATTCTTTGAAAAGCACTGATCATTTTTTCTTACCATCGGGCCCCCACTGGGTGCCAGGGGGCAAGACTAGCTCGGGATCGCCTGTGAAATTCATCCCTGCATAAGGATAATCCTCAATCATGACGATCTGAGAGTCCATACAATCAAAAAATCCCTCATCAAAATAGTGACGGACGGGACCCTCTCCAGTCCGTGGAAGCAAAGTGGCCCACCGAGCCTGCCTTGGCTCACGTGGACCCAATGGCGTTGTTGGGATCCTAGGCCTCATCAGTGGTATCCGCTCCAGTATGAAAGAAACAATCATTGTTCCGTACCCAAATTCTCTTTGAGTACGGGTCTTACATGCAGTAAGCTCTGCTCGGACACGACGGACTACACCGTCACACCAGTCGAAAACCTGAGGCTGCATACAATCCAAGGCTAGGAGCATCTGGGCCTTGGTAGCCACATGCTGACTCTTGGCACCTGCCAAGAAAACAATCATCCATAGAATAGACTGCAAGGGTCTCAACGTCACCTGTGCAATAGGTATCCGGTTACTCACAGCCTGGGTGCCACGTATACAATGTGCATGGATCAAATCAGTAGTGGAATGAGGGTCAGCTCTGGACCCCGTCAAATTGGGCCTCGCCCCACGACATGACAAGCCGGTCAAAAAGTAAACATCATCTTTTTCGATGGTGAGCTCGTTGCCACCAATCCGAAAGACATGATGCCTCTCGTCCCACTGCTGGATCAGCCACCTCAGGAGGTCCTCTTGACCCCTCATCAGTTCTAAACGGGCATACTTAAGCAATCCGCACCTCCGGAGAGCCATTAAACTTGCTGCATCCGTCACCATCTCTCGTTCTTCCCGCTCATGCTCTCTCTCTCGCCAGATACTCATGATTAACAGCTGAACACCTGCAAATGCAACATTTCCAACCGATTAAAATTGACCTGGACCACTTCAAAAATGAAAAAATTGAATTGCTAGAAAGCATGTTGTGCCTAACGCGGGCACTAATACAAAACAGAGCGTTCTAACGCTTACTTCCCTCATGGGTTGTGCGTTTAATGCGGCTATTGTACTCCTGACCCGCGTTAGGCACAAATATTTTTCTAGGGCTTCAAAATTTCCTAATTTTGAACCAGCAAAAACTAAAAAATTGGCAATTAAATGATAACAGGAGGTTCTAGCTCTTACCTGGATTTCGCGGAATAGAAAACTGTTGCCCGGATTGACCGCAATCGTCAGCTGAAATTTTCACCCCTTTTGCACTCCAGAGCTTCTTCACAGCACTCAAAACAGTGAAAATGAATGTCTTCTGACCTTCTTATAGCAAATTCTGGGGCATGACTCTCTTTCGTCAGTCAGCAAAGTCGTGATTCCTCGCTGTACACATGTCGCAACTCTCGAGATTTGGTACTGATGATTCTAATAAGGGTTCAAGATTTATGAGCAGACATACTCATGTTTCATCGAGCATTCTTTTTATGGTATTTTTCTTGCTCGTTAATCCGAAAAACCTCGAGTTCTCTTCTTCGGGCTCGTTAAAGTTACACAAAGTTGGCATCGAGCGTTCTTTTTGGTCTTTCTTGCTCGTTAATCCGAAAAACCTAGAGTTTTCTTCTTCAGACTCATTAAAACTATGGAGAAGTACTGAGAATTCTTTTTAGGAATCTTTTCTCGCTCATAAAACCGAAAAAATCCCGAGTCACCTTTGTTAGACTCGTTAAACTATTGAGACAAAGAACAAGGAGCCATTCTTTTCCTCTTTTTCAAAGCTCTTTAAACAGAAAAAGTGTATCGAGTTTTCTCCGCGTGACTCGTTAAAATTTCACGGAGGTACCGAGTTTTCTTTGTTGGACTCGTTAAAATTTCACAAAGAATATTGAGTTTACTTCGTCTCCTCGTACTCATAAAAAAATGAGGCAGACGTCCATTGAACATAGATTTCTCACTTTTCCGGATTCAATGGACTAACTAACGGAAAATGAACTGTTTCGGGCTTACTATTACCCCTTTGCTGTGCCCGGTTATCAAGACATGACAAAGGTACCCCAATGGAGCCATCTTTTACGACATTTTTCAGACTCCCTAAACATGAAAAATTCACCAAGTTTTCTCGTATGGACTCGTTAAACCTAATCAGACAGGACATGGAGTTGTCTTTTATGACATTTTTCAGACTCTCTAAACATGAAAAATTCACCGAGTTTTCTCATCTGGACTCGTTAAATCTAATCAGATGGGGCACAGAGTTGTCTTTCCTGACATTTTTCAAACTCTCTAAACATGAAAAATTCACCGAGTTTACTCGTCTGGACTCGTTAAACTTAATCAGACGGGGAAAAATTTGGACAAAATGGATACTACCTATGTTACATTTTCAAAAAGGTCGATTTGGCAGCAAAATTCTTGAACATGGCACTTCCCAGAAAACTCTTTCGCAGTTAGCCGAACCCTACCATATATGAGTATTAGCCTTCATTTCCCAGTGTCCCTGCACTGGTAAAATCCTAACACACTCTTTGGTGTTCAACACGCTTCAGCTGCCTAGTACCCTGCTAGAAGTGCCTTCTATTGTTCAAGCATATCTCGTTATCTACTGCTCCTGTTATCAACCAAACCGTTCATTATGCGAGAAATTATTTGTCGTCTGACGTTCCCATTTAATCTTCCTTATCTCAAATCATAAACAAAATCAGTTGGTTTCCGTTTCGTGTTGACTGATGTAGGACGCCTCAGTGCCTACCTTTCGACAGATCACTTCCTATCGACTTCAACACCTTATCTAGGAAGTTGATCCAGAAACCCATCAGTACCCAGATACTTGCAGACATCAGTGGCAGGTAGTCTTGTGTTTGATCAAGGGTCTTCATCATTGGCTCTTGGTCGAATGATTCTACGAGTGTTCGAATTCAACTCATTTTATTCACACTCGCTAGATTGTACTGGGCATCTTAGGGACCATCATCATTATCGGTGGCCACCTTCGCATCTGTTAACAGTTTTCATTATTGACTGGTAATCAGACGATTTCTCACATGTTCGACGACAACTCCCTCATTCACATGTTGATAAATATGCAGTTTAAGTGAATCAGCGGTCAAGACCTTGGGGCAAAAGGCTACACCATTAAAGTTGTGTTCCCTTCCCCAAGCTGCGATATTGTTTATGGAGACAGCTTCTTCAGCCTGATCCTGTTATGACAGACACTTCCACATTGTGCCTATTGGTGGACAAATTCTTCATATCTCTATTCTAGAGAAATCATGTTGTTTAAGCTACTGAGCATGGGACATGCCCGACTCTAGGCAAATACTATATTTTCTGACATATGTTGTTGTTTCAGGTTTTCCTCAGTCTTTCAATCTCTCTCTTTCTACAAATTATAAAGTATTTCGGCCATCGTATTCGTCTCTTACCTCACACTTTAGGGGGCATCTGTTACAGGTCAAAATACCTCCTCATCAGCTCGGAGGAGAAGACAAATATGGAAGAAGTACAAAGACCTAAATTAAACCTATTTCTGCCAGGGTAACGCACATATAGAACAGAACAAGAGCGTTATAACGCAGGCAAGCAATACATTGGCCGAGTTAGTGGCTAGGGAAACGCTCTGTTTACACTGAAGGGACACGTTACCCGTGTTTTAAGTTTGAATTGGGAAAAGAGCGCGAAGAAAGATTTGAATCTCCGACTTTCCCTCACAAAGGAGTCAGTGCACAAAGGAAACTGCTGAAGCACCAGTTCATTATTGGTCATTGCCATAGAAGACTGAACTCCAAGAGAGGCAAAAGCATGGAGATCAAGGAAACATCTAAGCCTTTTCCATTCCAAGCTAGTGGAAAGAGAAGGGCAACAATGGCCTTCTCCCTCTCCTATAAGAAGGAGCTGAAGGCTCTTAATTGAAGGTCGAAGGATTGCTCAATGTTCTTGTATACTTGTGGAATAAAGAATAGTGTGACATTGTGAAGGCCAAGAGTCAAAGAGGCTCCTAGAGAGCTTGCTGGCTTGGACTTCTTCACTTGATAGAGAAGAGAGATTGGGAGACTGAGGAGGGCTTGGTACAACCGATGGTTGTAATCCTCCTTCTTTCAAAATCAATAGAACTATGTTTGTTTTGTCCATTCGATACTTAATGTTATATTGTTGTTTCAATATTTTCTTAGTATGATATGAATGGCTCAGATGTGTATAATCTAGATGTTTATTATTTATTTAATCGATATAATACTTGTTATATTAGAAATTACGCGGGTGCTTTGACTGATTGCAGGACTCAGATTTGGAGCTGGTGAAGAAGGACTCTTGCTTTGCTGCGTAGCGCTCTCCAAAGGATTCCAAAGCTGTCAAAGAGGTAATTCTCTATTGTATTCCTTCAAGTTATTTCAAGCTAATATGAACATGCTCATGCCATCTTTGTGAACAACATAGCTAATCTTACTGTCTGCCTTGGGCACCGGAAAGCCCTGAGAGGGATATACGAAAACCAACCACCCAAGCAGTTTACCCTATAGAAATACTCATGCCAGAAACCTAATTTTAGAGCCAACTCAGCCATCATGCTGTTATGAAAATGATTGCCATGATCAGTGACAATCTCTTTGGGAATACCAAAATGAGAAATAACTTGATTGAAGAGAAAAAGAGCTACTGTCTCACCGTCATTCCCAAAAGTAGGCATAGCCTCGACCAACTTTGTGAAGTAGTCTACTGCTACAATAATGTACTTGTGACCTTTAACCCAAGGCGAGTTACAAGTAGTATAATCAATACCCCACTTTGTAAAGGGACCAACAGTGATGACAGGGAAAATCAGAGCTGGATGAGTGTGCATCTTTCGAGTATATACTTGACACAGATGACACCGTTTGACTGACTCCATACAATCTTTGAAAATTGAAGGCCAAAAATATCCAGCACGCGGGATTTTTTGGGTTGTAGCAAGCCCAGACAAATGACCACCACAAGCTCCACTGTGGCAATCATTCAACACAACCTCAGCTTCTTCGAGAGTTAAGCATTGTCTTAGGATCGAATCGACCCCTTGACGGTATAAAGCATCACCAATGATCAAGTAATTTTTAGCCAGGTGATGCAACTTGCGACGCTCATCTTTTGAAAACATCGAAGGAAACTTCGAAGTCTTAAGATATACAATGAGATCCCCATACCAAGGATCTTGTGAAGAGATGAGAAAAATATGCTCATCTGGAAAGGATTCATCATAAACCATCTTCTCTCCACAGGGAAACTCAGAAATTAATTCTGCGAAAACTAATGATTTCTTGGACTTGGAAGACATAAACTCAAGATCAAATTCCTGAAAAATCACAATCCATTGATTATATTTGCCCCCAATCACTCGCCTGCTAAGAACAAACTGAAATGGATTGACTGCCGACAAAACATAAGTTTTTCAAAGAAGGATATAATGTCTGAGCCGATGTACAACATGAACAGCTGCTAAAGCAAGCTTCTCTATCGGAGAATACCGGAGTTTAG